>PVJS01047732.1:0-15337 GCA_004027185.1 Glis glis
TTTTTTTTTTTTTTTTGCAGAACCGGGGATTGAGCCCAGTGGCATTCTACCTCCGGGCTACACCCCCGGCCCTATTTTTTATACTTTATTTTGAAACAGGGTCTCACGAAGTTGCGGAGGGCCTAAGTAGCTGAGGCTGGCTGCGAACCCGGATCCTCCAGTCTCAGCCTCCCAAGTACTGGGATTACAAGGGTGTGCCACCATGCCCATTGACACAGGGTCTTACTAGGTTGCTGAATCTCACTACAGTGCTGAGGCTATCCTCAAACCTGTGATCCTCCTGTTTCAGCCTCCCAAGTACTGGGATTATAGGCATGTGCCACCACACCCTGCTACAAATTTCTATTAATATACTTGAGAAATCATATGTTCCAACCCTCTGACCCTAAGCAGAATTTCACATAATCAAGTAACCAAGAACAAAATAAGAGGCTCTGAACCCACAATAATAGTAAACAGAGGCCATCATTAATTTCAGTGAATTTCTGAATCAGGAAACCCAGGTGGAGAACTGGTGACTGACAAGCAGAACAATATTCATTATGGCTCATAATACCTATTAGAAGGCTGCAGACAAGCCACAGGCAAATCTGTGTTCTAAGACCACAGGGTTCAAGAGAGCTTCCAAGACCGGGTGTGGGCGTAGCGCGGAGGTAGAACGCCCCTGCGTTCAACCCCCGGTACCGCAAAAGAAAAAAAAAAGAGAGACAGAGCTTCCAAGTAAAGACTCCCTGTCCTAGAGCAGAAATATGCTAGCCAACAGCCCTACCTATGTATAGAAAAGTCCTAATCAACTTTTCTGTTATCTCATTCTTAAATATAATTAGGTTGCTAGGCTTGGTACTGCACACCTGTAATCCCAGCTACCAGGGAGGCTGGGACAGGAGGATAGCACATTCAAGGCCAACCTCTGCAACTTAGAAATAAAAAATAAAAAAGACTGGAGGTGTAGTTCAGTAGTAGAGGGCCCCTGGGTTCAATCCCCAGTACCACAAAAAACAAACAAAAAACCTCTGCACTTTAACATATGCAAGGTATACATCTCACTTTAAAAATTATAAATATATGTGTGTGTGTGTGTGTGTGTGTGTGTGTGCCTGTGTCTGTGTATGCAATCATCTTACAATGCCCTAGAAAATGAAATTCAAAATTCAGGAACAGGATACACACCTGTTATTTCCATCCTCAGAGATTCAAGAAGCTACTGTAGAGACAGACAGACACACACACACACACACACACACACACACACGTAGAATGCTATGAAAAAAGTACCAAGCAGCAGCAATGAAGGGAAGCTGTATGGAACAATGTGTAGAGGCCATGAAGGTAATCGGCCAGACAAGTACAAGCAAGAAGACAAGACTGGGAGAAGGGTCCAGAACAAAGGTTTGCAGATCTGATATTATGCTTGAGGAGTTGGAACAAGACAGAGTTGCGATGAAGGTACACAATCCAAGTGTGAAAAGGGCAATTAAATTCCAGAAAGAGCTCTATAAGGAAGAAAATACCACCATTTGTATTGTATTGGCCCAACATATTTACGTAATATGCATAAGTTTCACAAGCGTATAGTTCAAAGAATAAGAAATGAAGGCATGTTATCTAAATTTATCATGATGGCTGATATAGAAACAAAAACTTCATGATATAACTACACTGGAAAATGGGAGAGAGAAATAGGAATGGTAAGGTGTATGAACTTAGTTCTTCTATTTTTTTTTTGTGGTACTGGACATGGAACCCAGGGGCATTCTACCTCCGAGCTATACCCCCAGCCCTATTTTGTTTTTTATTTTTAAACAGGGTCTCACTATGTTGTGGAGGGCCTCAAAAACTGCTGAGGCTGTCCACAAACCTGTGATCCTCCTGTCTCAGTCTCCGAAGTACTGGTATTACAAACGTGCGCCACCATGCCTGGCTGAACTTAGTTCTTCTAATAGCAGAAAGTTAAAAGACAAAGTCTGTAATTGGTAAATCAATAAATTATTGCATAAGAACATTATTCAGAAATATGGAAGTATCAGCTGGGCATGGTGGCACACGCTTGTAATCCCAGTACTTGGGAGGCGGAGACTGGAGGATCCGGGTTCGCGGCCAGTCTCAGCTCTCTCGCGCTCTCTCTCTCTCTCCCTAGTGAGGCCCTCCGCAACTTCGTGAGACCTGGTTTCAAAATAAAGTATAAAAAAAATAGGGCTGGGGGTGTAGCGCGGAGGCAGAACGCTCCTGCATTCAATCCCTGGTACCGCAAAAAAAAAAAAAAAAACCAAAACCAAAATTAAGACTTAAAAATGATTCCATCTGGAAAGAGGGTCTAGGTTGGGAAATGAGAAACCAAGACAGTTACTTTTCATTAAAAATTCCTTAATCTGATAACTATGAGCTTCATTATTTTTATAAATTTAAAAATCAGCTGGGCTTGGTGGTATATGCTTGTAAACCCAGTACTTGGAAGGCTGAGACAGGAGGATTGCAGGTTCGAGGACAGCCTCAGCTACTTAGTGAAGCCTCCACAACTCAGTGAGACCCTGTTTCAAAATAAATAAAAAATAGGGCTGGGGGTGTAGCCCAGAGGTAGAATGCCCCTGGGTTCAATTCCTAGTACTGCAAAAACAAAAAATTAAAATTAAAATATATTTTCAAGAAAGAAATGAAGAGAACACTCAGAAATGCATAAAGTGGAATTTCAACTCCCGCTGGACACTTACCTCCACCTTGATGGCGCATCGTCCAATGGCCCGCACGGCTTTGCGAACAAAGTCAACATCCACCTCGGTGGCATATTCCTTCAATTCCGCCAGAACCTGCCGAATATCCAGGAAGTGTGTAATCAATAAGGATGTCCACACAGCAACCTCATGCCTCGCTTCTTCTGAAGGCCAGACCTTAAGCTCTAAGTCATCAACACTTTGAGACTGAGTAAAGTCTGACCTGAGCAATGTTGGCTTGGGATGCCAGACGAATCATGATGTCCAGCTTCTCTAGTTTAACATAGATGGGATCATTGTACTTTACAAAGAAGACTTTGATTTCCTGCTTCAAGATTTCAGGCCTGTGGTACACAGAAACACAAGAGAGGAAGATGACAGCATATATTTGTTGAAAAATCCTTCTAAGTCTGTATTAATATCTAATCTGTGCTTCTCTGCCCTCCTCCTACTACCTCCAGAAAAAAAAAAAAAATCCACACTTTTTTTTTGAGGTGCTAGGGATCAAACCCAGGGCCCCATACATTCTGGATGAGCACTCTACCACTGAGCTACACCCCTAGTCCCTCTACTCTTATCAGTTCCATTTGGCAGATTATTTTTATCCTTTTTAAGTATCAGTACATGTTGCCATAAAGAACTGCTGGAAGAACAACAATCTAGTTTTAAACCTCAACCTGAACATATCAAGCAGGCAGTATTTGTATCAGAAATAAAGTCTTCAGAAACCAAACTGGATTGTACAGCAACAAGAGGCATTTATTATAGCATCACACCGATATCAACTACTAGCCTACTGATCCTGGGGAAGTTGCTCTGCTATATTAACTTTAATTTCCATACTAAAAAGAAATTAACACTGGAATATTGAACATTGATATTATTAAGCTTAATTCAAAATTACACTTTAATCATAATCACCAATTCACTATTTCCCAACCTTTTCTGGACAATTAGGTTGATGTTCCTCAGGGCGACATACTGTACTTCTGGCTCCCCAGACAGCAAAGTGACTAGTGGAGGAGCTAACTTCTTCAGTAGCATAGTGTAGTAGTCAGAGTCCTTGGGTAACAACTCGAGAAATTTCATGAGGACTTTTACCGCTGAAAGCACCACTGCTGAGTTGGCATGGGATAGCCGGGGAGTTACCCGCTCACAGATGCTGAGGGAAGAAAAGGAAAATTAGTATTTTGGATTATAATTTCCTGTTCAATCTATTCTATAAGGTAAGGTTTCAGGTCCCTTGGCCCAAATATCAATAAAGAACCATTAGAAAAGTCAAAGCTCCATGTTTAGGTCAAACTGGGATCCAGCACTGCAGAAGCCTCATCCCCAGCAAACTAGACTCAGGAAACCAGCAATGGTGGATGTTCACATTGGAAGGAAATGAGCACTTCCCCAAACACTTGAGCGCACACCATTTACCTTCTCATTTTACATTCCTTTGTCTCCCCATATTATGTTAGGGCTTCCTGCCTCACAGCCCATTTCTACTCAACCTATAAGAAGTCAAATTAAGCATTCTGAGAGTTATTTCACAGTGAGAGATAGCAACCCACTTGAGACTTACAGTTTCACGGTAAGATACAGGAGGGAGCTAGGCATGGTGATACATGTTTGTAATCCTAGTACTTGGAAGGCTGAGACAGAAGGATCACAGGTTCAAGACCAATCTCAGCCACTTAGTGAGACTCAGTAACCTAGTGAGATCCTGTTTCAAAATGAAAAATAAAAAAAGGGCTGGGAGCTAGGTGTGGTGGTGCACATCTGTAATCGCAGTACTTGAGTGGCCGAGACAGGAGGATCACAGGTTCAAGGCCAGACTTATTAGCAACTTAGCAAGGCCCTCAGCAACTTAGTGGGACCCTGTTCCAACATAAAAAATAAAAAGGGCTGGGGGTACAGCCCAGAGGTAGAATGCCCCTGGATTCCAACTACCCCCCAAAAAGAGGGCTGGGGTATAGCTTGGAGGTAGAATGCCCTGGGTTCAATCCCCAGTACCACAAAAACAAAAATGATATAGGCAGAGGTGGGTTGGCAGGAAAAACTACCCAACCTTCTGCCTTCAGGACAATAAGGAAAGTTCTGAAAGGATTTATTTTAAATACCAGAACACCACGGCAATATTCTCTCAACTTCCCCTTCCCCTAGCCCCTGCCACCTATGGCTAGATGCCTCGTGAAATCTTTTGTTTTGTTTTGTTTTTTTGTTTTTGTTTTTATGGTACTGGGAATTGAACCCAGAGGCATTCTACCTCCGAGCTCCATCCCCAAACCGATTTTATTTCTTATTTGGAAACAGGGTCTCACTAGGTTGCTGAGAGCCTCACTAAATTGCTGAGGCTGTCCTTGAACCTGTGATCCTCCAGTCTCAGCCTCCCAAGTACAAGGATTATAAGCATGCACCACCATGCCCGGCTTGCCTCGTGAAATCTTGGATATTTAATTATCCAGGCAGTGTTCTAAGAAACTGACCTCATTTTGATAGCTCTTGGGTAACGTGAGTAGCTAGCTTGCTATATTAAGGATACAAGATAAATAAGCTGTGCTACTCTCTCATTTTCCTATACCTATTTGGCTGACTCCTGACCTCCTCCTAGTCTTGATACAAATGCAACCTTCTCAATGAGGCCTTGGCTGACTACCTTTTTAAAATGCAACCCTTCACCCTCAAATGCTCAGCATTTCTTAGATCTTTTCCTTACTTTGTGTTTCTTGTTAGCACTTATTACCATTTGATATATGCTGTACTATATGTATAGTATATATACTCTTACTCCAATCCCTCAGAATAAGTGCTCCACGAAGGCCATGATTTTTGTCAGTCCACGGCTATCTCCTCCAGGCTGAGAACAGTGCCTGGCATATAGCATGGGCTTAATAAATATTTGCTGAGTGAATGAATGAGTGTAATGTCAATGACCAATAGAAAATAAACACTAAAGTTCTTTCCAGATTTTTGTATTTTCAATTACTGGAAGAAACTATCAAGGGCTTTAAGTTAAGTCCAGAGGGAATAATTTCCCAGACAAGTGAAGAGCACTTACATTCTAGTAGCTTGGAAATCAGCTTCAGCCAGGCAAGGAAGATCTTATCTACCATAATTAAAATATGTCAACTTTAATGAAGAGCCAACATTTCTTCAGAAGTACTTTGCCTAGTACAATGCTTATATACACAAAATTCTCAATAAAAATTGGTGATAACTCCAACTCTGTAAACTAAAATGTAAGTAAGTGTAGATGAGATATAGAAGTTAATTTCTGATAAAAGAAAATTTGCAACACTAAGATAGTATAGGGCGGAGCAAAACTGAGGTATGCCTTCTGAAATTTCCAAATGTAGACTGAAAGGATTTCTATATGTAATGTGAAGCAGCATATATTTTGCGACTTGAACATATTTTCTCTAGTACTAAACTATAGGTATAGTTCAGCTCAATAACCACAGTATGACACCACTTACTATATATACATATATATATCGGAATGAAAAATGTATCACTACAGAGAAAGACATTAAATAACCTTTGTTTGCCAAATAGCCAGGAACTGGGAGATGAGAGACAATGAGGGAGATTTTAGCAAAGGTAACTGTACTGTTCAAATAAATAAAAAACAATTTTCTTAGAAAGAGCTAGTTTTTGCATGGCTTACTCTACCACCAAGAATGTTTCTAAATCCAGTGAGACAATATTTTGAGGATAGGAATGTCCACAAGCCACTGACCTTCCTCAATCTGAGAGACTCATTTTAACAGCAGACACTAGAATTTACTGAATCAGGCAAGATAATCAGATACTCTTCTGGAAAACAAACTGACCTCTGGGCTTCTCGGTCATCTTTAGGGTTATAATTAGACAGGCAGTCCAGGATGAAAATCTGGCCCCATTCAGTGCACTCATTCAGAGCTGTGAGCAGCTTATTAATGTTTTGTGGGTTCAGATCGAGTAAGTTGCTGTTTGGGTGAGACTCACTGATTTCAGACAATGCTGCCACAGCATTAGCCACCACCTAGGAAAGAAACAGATATGATCTTGATGAACCCAGAACAGGATAATGATGTCCAACACTTAATCAACCTTCACTGGACCGCTTCATAGATCTCAACTCATAACCACTCCTAAACATTTTATCTAGTCAGACAGAAACAGATAAACTGCTTTAGAAACATATATTGAGCCACCAATGATAGCATATATAGCTTGCTAGTGGTCAGGCAATCCAGAATTAAAACAATTCATATATTAACAGAGTCACACATGATTTACTACTAAAACACACACAGACCATTCTATTTAGTGCTCAAAACTATAGATAAAATCAAAACATATGAACAGCTATAGAAAATGAAGTCTAAATAAGAAATAAAGACAATAGGTAATACAGAAAAGAATCTTGGCCAAAAAATTGCATAGGTGTGCACGTATAAGAGGGAAGTGACAGCCGGGCGTGGTGGCGCGCGCTTGTAATCCCAGTACTTTGGGAGGCGGAGACCGGAGGATCTGGGTTCGCGGCCAGCCTCAGCTCTCTCACTGTCTCTGTCTCTTCTCTCTCTCTCTCCTCTTAGTGAGGCCCTCCGCAACTTCGTGAGACCCGGTTTCAAAATAAAGTATAAAAAATAGGGCCGGGGGCGTAGCGCGGAGGTAGAACTCCCCTGCGTTCAATCCCCGGTACTGAAAAAAAAAAAGGGGGGGGAATGACATGGTCAATCACATCACACAGCTTGTACTAACAGACCAACCCTAGTTCACTAGTACACAATATTGAGAACATATAATCTCTGTGAGATTCAGTTTCCTCATCTGAAAACTAGGAATGATTTAATCTACCTCACAGGCTATAGTTATAGCTTGAGGATAAAATTAAATGACATATATAGAAGTACTATGCAAATATAAAGTTGTTATATTACAATTCATCAAGTATAAGTTTTTCACATTAACATCTCTGAATTTGGATGCATTTTACAATCAATGGCTTGGCAGTTTACAGGAAGCATTCTTTTCTAGTAATACAGAAAATTATCATGCATCTTCTAATCAATGAAACTGTAGATTCAGTGAAATATGGTATTTCAAATATATCTTTCTTTCAAACAGTATAGTAAATGAAAAAGTGCTACCCTAGGTAAGAAAGTACACTTGTGTCCTGACTCAGACCTAGGAATACATACAGCTACAAGAGGAAAAGTCCACACTGTATCAAAATCACAGATTGTTTCTAATATAACTAACAAATATACAATCAATGAATGTTTAAAGTTATTTAAAAATTGCAAAATCACTGAAAAACATAATAGTATTCTATAGCTGTGTACAAGTGAATTTTAAAACATATTTTGTACTAAGCATCCAGGTGTTACTAAAAATTACCTGGGCAAAGCTCAGTATAAATCTTCTATAGGTATAAATAAGATGTGACAGGAAATGGCAGCTTTAGCAATTACATACATTGGAAAGATTCTTAAAAACATCAACCCACAGTTAGTTTTTAATAAAGTCCTTTGCTAAAAGCCTAAGAACCCGAGTTTGAAATTACCCTTTTGTTAGCAAGAAAAGAAACACAATGGCTATAATTTAGCTATTGGTTTTAGTATCCACATTATCTGGGTAGTCTGCAGATTATTCTAGTATATGATTTTGCCTAGAAGCTAAATGTCTACAGAATACAATTTAACAAACAATACACTTATGGCAATATCCATTATTAGTTAAAGGCTGGCACAAATAGAATCATTTGAAGCTGTAATTTGGTAATCAGAACAGATTCCAAGATGAAAAAATCAAAGACTCACTTGGTAAATATGATTACAGACATTTATTGTTATGAAGATAAGTTGATACCTACTGGATGGTAACATATAACTCCATCAAGCTTGAGGTTAGTAAAAACTAAAAGGCATAAGTCAGGAATGGTGGCACACGCCTCTAATCCCAGTATCTGGGAGGTTCAGACAGGAGAATTGTGGGTTTGAAGCTAGCCTCAGCAACTTAATGAGACCCTGTTTCAAAATAAAAAATAAAACAGGGCTTAGGTTATGGCTCGGAGGCAGAATGCCCCTGGTTCAATCCCCAATATCACACAATATATAAATAGTGAAATAATCTCTGTGTGCTTCATGCGCAGGGAAAAGATATTTTAACTCCCATGCTTAATACACTTGGTTGATCTTATTTTAGTATAAAAAATGAGTATGTCATATTGGAAGACCAAATGCCTATTTTGATTTATTGCTGCCAGCATATGCCCAATCTTGGTTATCGGTCGTTCAAAATAAGCCGCCTATCACAATTACCGTTTCTGCCAGTGAAACCCTTTGTGTGTCTGTGTGTCAGTTAAATATAAGACCTGATAATGTAGAAGAAAAAAAGGCAGGAATTGCGGAGACTAAAAAGAACAATGAAGGGGACAAAAAGAACATAAAGATGCTAAACAGAATGAGCAATTAGAATTCCTGTTATCATCATAGGCGATTGGAAATGAAACCGGTGTATAATGCAGTTAATGAAGTATAAGTTCTGGTGTTTAAATAGGCAATTTCCACTTATTATCATATTAAAACAAGAAAGGAAACAGAGAAAAGTCAGTCTAAATAGAAGATGTAGAAAGATCAGATTGGAGGATTATGTTGAGAGATCACTGTTAGTCACTGTCTGTCTCAGTGACTGGCTGGAGGAGATGTTCCCACCCCTGCGCCAAACATCTGTTCTTCTAGAAGGACTTCCATTCTACCTCTCTACTTGCATATACTAAGCTTCACAATCAGCCTCTGATGTTTCCAGAAACATCCTGAAACAGGCCCATGAGGGAGTGCTTCACATTCTCCTCCTCATCACAGTGCAGTGCGTTTCCCTCAATTGAATGGAAACTTGAAAAAGTCAAGTCACACTAAACCTGAGGTCCATGAAGAAAAGGACTGACTTTAAGACAGAACCTAAGGGGCTGGGGCATACAGGACTACTACTCACCTGTCACTGCTTAACACTATGGGATTTAAAAAATTTTTGTACTTTGTATTTATATTGTCTGTTCTTTTTTAAAACAAACTTTAAAATAACACAACATCATGAGCATGGGATTTAGGGAAAAATCACAAAAGAACAACTCCAACTCTTATAGTAACTGCCTTCACATTCCTGAAATATTAAAACAAATTTGTAGCTGGGCGTGGTGGCACACACCTATAACCCAGTGCTTCGGAGGCGGAGACAGGAGGATTGCAGGTTTGAAGCTGGCCTCAGCAACTCAGTGAGGCTCGCATCAATTTAGCGAGACCCCATTTCCAAATAAAAAATAAAAAAAAATATGGCTAGGGGTGTAGCTTGGAGGTAGAATGCCCCAGGTTCAATCCCTAGCTACACACACACACACACACACCCCAAACCCACTAATGTGTGCCTTTTTTTTTGGCGGTACCGGGGATTGAACCCAGGGGCGTTTTACCTCTGAGCTACACCCCCGGCCCTATTTTTTTTTTATACTTTATTTTGAAACCAGGTCTCACGAAGTTGCAGAAGGCCTCACTAAGTAGCTGAGGCTGTCCGCAAACCCAGATCCTCCGGTCTCGGCCTCCCAAGTACTGGGATTACAAGTGTGCGCCACCACTCCCGGCCATGTGTGCCTCTTTCCTTTGGAACATCACTTTGATTTTAAACTTTAAGACAACCATGTGTATCATTTCCCTCTAGAAAACTAGTATATCTTAGGAAACACTGCTGTATTCTCTGAAAAAATAGTTTCCAAGAAAAAAGGGGTTTACAAAGAAAGTTTTGCTGTAAAAATGAATTTACAAATAGAGTTCCGTGAGATTTCTCAGCACATAAACTGATTTATAAAGAGTTGGCATCTAAGTTACAAAGAAATATTCACAGTATTAAAAAAACAAAGCCAGGTGTGGGTGGTGGCACACATCTGTAATCCCAGTACTGGGAGCTGAGACAGGACAATTGCAGGTTTGAGGACAGTCTCTGCAAGTAGTGAGACTCTCATCAACCTAGCAAGACCCTGTGCCAAAAATAAAAATACAACAGGGCTAGGAGTGTAGCTCGGAGGTAGAAGGCCCCCAGGTTCAATCCCCAGTACCACAAAACAACAACAAACAAACAACCCCCTCAAGTCCACCCTTTTTTTTTCCATCTTGCCTACCGATTATGGTACATTTTTTTCTTTTGGAGACTGCAACTAAATACTCCCCACTGCTCATATTCCATGGACCTAATGCAATAGAAATACAGATAGTAAATACTTTATAGATACGTGTATCTACAAAAGCATATGTAAATATACATAAAACCACACTCATTCCTAAACAAATCTTTCTCTGCCTTAACTATAGACTTCTATTTATCTGTAGCATTAAGGATTAAACTGGGAGTACTCTACCACTGAGCCCCACTCCCCTCCACCTTTTAATTCTTTTTATTTTGAGACAAGGCTTCGCTAGGTTACCCAGGCTGGCCTTGAACTTGCAATCCTCCCGCCTCAGCTTCTAGAGTAGCTGGGAGTACAGGCTTGTGCCACTGTATCTGACAGACTTCTATTTGATAGTTCTTTACGGACCCTTGGAGTCTGCTGAAAAAAATTTTAAGGTAAACAATTTGTATTCTGACTTACTTTATATTATTCCGAATAGAGTGAGATGCACAAAGATAAAGATTATAAGAGCTAAAATTTATTAAAACTATGTGCCATTAATCCTCATCAAAACTCTGAGGTAGTTGCTATTAAAATCAACCTACTACAGATAAAGAAACAGGCATAGAGAAGTTCAGTGACTTGCTTAGCGTCAACACAGCCAGAAAGAAATACTGCTTGAATTTTAACTCAAGGTCTATTTTCTGATTTCAGTGTCTATGTACCAATCGCTCTTGTCTTCAGCATTTACAGAAGTCCCGAGATCTGTCAACTTCAAATAGGGGAAAGGGAGAAAAGAAGCAGGGTGGGGGGAGGATAATATAATCAAAACATTACTTATAGGCAAAGTGACATATAGACTTATACAAGGAGAAAAATGTATTCTTCTACTTTATGTATTTCAGAGATACTCATATTCTGGCAATTAAGAGGCAAAATTTATTATCCAGCTATAATATCTAATTTGTAAGCTATATCTCTTATGCAGAAATTTTTGAGGACATAAATTTGACCTCATTTTTTAAAAAAGCACGTTGGAACAGTGGGTATTGTTAAAATAAAAATTATCCTATAAAAAAGGACTGTAGAAGGAAATTTAGATACACACTTGGAGCGTAATATAGACAGCAGCTCCTTGGTGAGAAATCTCTCACACATCTCTCTATCCCTTAGAATGATTTTCACCCTGCACTCTAATTTCACTCTTTTTCATAGCCTTAGAACCCAAGAAACACCACTTTCCAGTACAGCGACGCCTCTTATTCACTAAATCACTATTTGCAAGGCTTTGATTTCCAGCAGTCACCAGCAAGGTCACACACTCTGAACAAATTCATAGTTCAGTATTTCTGTTCAGTTTATAATTTGTTTGGCTGATGCCCCTGAAGACCTGAATAAAGTGAAAGTGATAGAATAATTGACCAAAACTAGTATGAGGAATTACATCAGTGGTTTACATAGTTTTATCCTCTTCATAATCACAAAAGGTTTGGAATCTTGCCATCTCCTTTATGGAGTTGCCTCAAATGATGGATAAAACACAGGGCAAAATACATTTATTCTTAAGCATTTCGGTCATTATTCTTTCCTTCTGTGGTGTCAATTAAATTTTCCCCCTCAAGTAAAACTTAGAGGTTATACTATAAACCAAAACACTATCCAGGAATCTCAACTGATAATATGCCTACCACATTACAGTTTATTTTTTTTTTAATTTTTTTTAAATTTTTTTGTGGTACTAGGGATCGAACCCAGGGGCATTCTACCTCCGAGCTACACCCCCCAGCCCTATTTTTTAGTCTTTATTTTGAAACAGGGTCTAAGTTGCAGTTGAGGCTGGCCGCGAACCCGGATCCTCCGGTCTCAGCCTCCCAAGTACTGGGATTCCAAGCGTACGCCACCACGCCTGGCTTCACATTACACAGTACCAATCCTCAAGAGCCATAAACTAAGAACTCATGTTCATCTTAAGAATAGGAGGATTGAAAGCCAGGCATGGTGGTGCACGCCTACAATCCCAGTAGTTGGAAGGCTGAGACAGAGGATCGCATGTTCGCGGCCAGCCTCAGCAACTTAGGCTCTCCACAACTTAGTGAGACCCTGTTTCAAACTAAATAATAGGGCTGGGTGTGTAGCTCAGAGGTAGAATGCCCCTGGGTTCAATCCCTAGTCAAATAAAAAGAAAAAAGGTAGTGACCAGTAATAGGTTTAGAGACTCCAAACTAGGTTAGAATCCTGGCTACATGACTCTAGATGTATGACTGTGGGATAGTCCTTTAGTTTCTCTGACTACACACGCCTTGATCTCTACCATGGAATAACTTCTACTTCACAGGGCAGATAAGAAAACTAAGTGAAATACTGCAGCTGGCACAGAAGGCATTAAGTTTAAATTTCTCTATTCCTAATGATGCAAGACCTTAGGAACTTCTGAGATGTTTGAGTTAACTGAATCTTACATTCTACCACTAGACCTTGGGAGTTACTTAACATTCAGGCACTGAATCTATTTCCTATCAGCAGCGTTTGACATGATAAAGGAAAATCAGTGTGACAATTATACTTCATTAAGTTTACTTTTTGTAATACTTTTATTATAATACTTTTTAAGGTTAAAAAGTAAGGCATACAGTTGAGATTAAAAATACAAATTCAAGATAAAAAGTAGGCACACGTGTGTGTGTGTGTATGTGTGTGTGTGTGTGTGTGTGTGTGTGCTAGCCACTTTTTAAGTGTAAGCTTTTCAGTTCTTCACTAAAACAGCAATAAAGAGCTCAAAAAAAAAAAAAGATTTGAATATGGGTATGTATAACAAGGCCAGAATGAGAGTAATAGTGAAGCACTCCTGGCACAAAATTTAAGAAGGCACCCTGCTTTCAAGTGTGGACCTGCACCTGAGTGAGCATGTCCTTACACATGCAGACAAGGTGCCTCTCTAACAATACGTTGAACAATGTCAGAACCATTTTCACAAGAATGTACAAAGATTTCCTACTCAGTGGGCAGTAGGTTCAGCAATTCGAAATCTCATGCTGATACCCTGATCTATGAAAATCCTAAATAAAGAGACAAGAGAGAGATAATAAAACAAGAGACAAACCTGAACCAGATCTAAAATATCTTACCATGTAAGATTTTAATCTTAAATATTTAAGACTTAAGAGAAATTAAAAATGTAATGTATTTTTAATTTTAAATATTCTTTAAAGCTAAAAATCTGACAATTTCCCCAAATCACCTCTTGATTTGTTGCTATAAAAACAGGATAAGAATTATCAAGGTATTATATGGTTTACTATATTATATTAAATTAAATAGAAACCCATTCATATGTTACTTGTTTAAATTATATATAGCTAGGGAGGAGCCGGGCGTGGTGGCACACGCTTGTAATCCCAGTACTTTGGGAGGTGGAGACCAGAGGATCCGGGTTCGCGGCCAGTCTCAGCGCGCTCTTTCTCTCTCTCTCTCGCTCTCTCTCTCTCTCTCTCCCCGTCTCTCTCTCTTTACTTAGTGAGGCCCTCCGCAACTTCGTGAGACCCGATTTCAAAATAAAGTATAAAAAATAGGGCTGGGGGTGTAGCGCGGAGGTAGAACGCCCCTGGGTTCAATCCCCGGTACCGCAAAAAAAAAAAAAAAAAAAAACTTGTAGCTTGCTTCATCCTCTGACCTTCCTAACAAATCTACAAGGATAACAAACAGAAGCCAGTCAGAGGAACCAAATGAGATATCATGGCGCAGAAGGGAGCAGGTAATTTACAAGGAAGATACAGTATCTGTTTCAGGCAAATTACAGTTGTTCCCTCCATTTGAAAAAGTTCAACAAAAAATATTTCAAGATCACCCACTGATTAACTCTTAATGTTATTCACCTTCAAGTAAACTAGACAAAAAGGAGAGCGCGTTAAAGAAAGTGGCTATATTTTCACCTGAATCATCTTCAATAATAATACTCAGTGACCACTCAATTCAAATGAGCCTCAGTTACTAGCAGAGTCAATGTATCACCTGACCCCAGTCCCATCAATATATGAGCAAAGTATAAAGTGCCAATAAGGAAATAAAAAATCCCAACTTTAAGGTGTTTGTTATGTTCTGGCAGCTAAATACTAAGAACATAAATCAAGTTGGCTAAAAAGAATCATGTCCTAGAATCCTTTAAAAGAGTAAATTATAATAGTTAAGCAATAGAGATCATTTTGATTCAGTTTCTATTCTTACAAATGAAAACACCACAAACTTCTATCTGAAAAAACAACCTTAAAATATGTATGCATGTTATGCACATATAAAAAAAATTGTTTTTTTTGTGGTACTGGGGATTGAACCCAGGGGCATTCTACCTCCGCGCTACACCCCCGGCCCTATTTTTTTATACTTTATTTTGAAACCGGGTCTCACGTAGTTGTGAAGGGCCTCACTAGGTAGAGAGAGAAAGAGAGAGAGAGAGAGAGAGAGAGAGAGAGCGCGCTGAGGCTGCCCGCGAACCCAGATC
>PVJS01047733.1:0-15337 GCA_004027185.1 Glis glis
CCGCGAACCCGGATCCTCTGGTCTCCGCCTCCCAAAGTACTGGGATTACAAGCATGCGCCACCACGCCCGGCTCTTGCCCCCACATTCTTAAACTACCACACTTAGTCCTGATTCCTTTTATATATTCCTGGGTTTGATTTGCAAAAATTTTGTTAAGGTTTTATTTATTTATTTATTTATTTATTTTTTTGGCGGTACCGGGGATTGAACCCAGGGGCGTTCTACCTCCGCGCTACACCCCCGGCCCCATTTTTTATACTTTATTTTGAAACCGGGTCTCACGAAGTTGCGGAGGGCCTCACCAAGGAGAGAGAGAGAGAGAGACAGGGAGAGAGAGAGCGAGAGAGCTGAGGCTGGCTGCGAACCCGGATCGTCCGGTCTCCGCCTCCCAAAGTACTGGGATTACAAGCGTGCACCACCACGCCCGGCTGGTTTTATTTATTTATTTATTTTGGTACCAGGGATTGAACCCAGGGGTATTCTACCTCTGAGCTATATCCCCTAGCCCTTTTTTATTTTTTATTTTGAAACAGGGACTTGCTAACTTGCTAGGCTGGCCTTGAACCTGTGATCCTCTTGTTTTAGCCTCCCAAGTACTGGGATTACAGGCATGTGCCACCCGGCTTTGTTAAGCCTTTTCTGTCTATGTTCATGAGAGACACTAGTCTGTAGTTTACTTTCCCCTAATATCTTTGGTTGTGGTATCAGGATATTGCTGTACTCATAAAGTGAGTTGGAAGCCAGGCATGGTGGCGCAGGCCTGTAATCCCAGTATTTGGGAGGCTGAGACTGGAGGATCATGGATTCAAGACCAGCCTCAGCAATTTAGCAAGACTCTCAGCAATCTAGCAAGACCCTGTTTCAAAACAAAAAGTAAAAGGGCTGGGGTTGTAAATCGAAGATAGAACATCTCTGGATTCATTCCCTCGAACCACAGAAAATATATATATAAATATTTTTAAAATTTAAAAAATAAAATGAGTTGGGGAAAGTTCCTTTCTCCTCTGTTTTCTGAAGCAGTGTATTTATTATTAGGATTATTTTATCCTTAATTCTTTGATAGAATTTTGCCAGTTTCTTTTTTCAATTATGAATACAAGTTTTTATAGATAGAAGGCTTTTCAGATTTTCTATTCCTTCTTGGGCCAGTTCTGGTAATATATGTGTTTCAAGTAATTTGTCCATTTCATAAGTTGTCAAATTTATTCTAAGTTTTATTTAAATTTATTCTAAGACCGGGCGTGGTGGCACACGCTTGTAATCCCAGCACTTTGGGAGGTAGAGACCGGAGGATCCGGTTCGCGGCCAGCCTCAGCTACTTGGCGAGGCCCTCTGCAACTTCGTGAGACCCGGTTTCAAAATAAAGTATAAAAAATAGGGCCGGGGGTGTAGCTCGGAGGTAGAACACCCCTGGGTTCAGTCCCTGGTACCGCAAAATAAATAAATAAATAAATAAATTTATTCTAAATTTATTAAATTGTTAATGAGCTTGTAATCCTAGTATTTGGGAGGCTAAAACAGGAGGACTGCAGATTCAAGACAGCCTCAGCAATTTAGGAGGCCCTCTACAACTTATTGAGACCCTGTTTCAAACTAAAAAACAAAAAAAAAATAGGGTTGGGGGTGTAGCTGAGAGGCAGAGTGCCCCTGGTTTCAATCCCCAGTACAATTAAAAAAAAAAAGTTAATAATACTTCCTCTTTTTTGTGTGTGTGGTACTGGGGATTGAACCTAGAAGCATTCTACCTCTGAGCTACACCCCCAGCCCTATTTTATTTTATTATTTTGTGTGTGTGTGTGGTACTGGGGGTGGAACCCAGGGGCCTTCCACCTCCAGGCTATACCCCCAGCCCTATTTTATTTTTATTTGGAAACAAGATCTCACTAGGTTGCTGAGAACCTCACTAAGTAGCTGAGGCTGACTTCGAACCTGCGATCCTCCTGCCTCAGCCTCCCAAGTACTGGAATTACAGGTGTGCGCCACCACACTGGCTTTATTTTTTATTTTGAAAATGGGTCTCGCTAGGTTGCTGAGGGTCTCGCTAAATTGCTGAGGCTGACTTCAAACCTGCTGTCCTTCTGCCTCAGCCTCCTAAGTACTGGGACTACAGGCATGCACTACCACAATACTTGTTTTTAATCCTTTTCATGCCTGTCAGATCTGAAGTGATGCTGCCCCTCTTTTCATTCCTGATATTGGTTATTTGTGACTTTCCTTTTTTTTTTTTTCGGTACTGGGGATTGAACCCAGGGGCATTCTACCTCTGAGCTACACCCCCGGCCCTATTTTAATTCTTTTATTTTGAAACCGGGTCTCACTAAGTTGCGGAGGGCCTCACTAAGTAGTTGAGGTTGGCCACGAACCTGGATCCTCCGGTCTCCGCCTCCCAAGTACTGGGATTACAAGCGTGCGCCACCACACCCGGCTTCCTTTTTGTTGTTGTTGTTGATCATTCTAGCTAGAGGGTTATCAATTTTATTGATCTTTTCAAGGAACCAGCCTTTACTTTCATTGATTTCCTTTCTTTTTCGTCTGTTTCTTGTTTCACTAATTTCCATTCTTATCTTTATTATTTCTTCATAGCATTGCTGTTTGAAGGTCATGGAAGGGTATAGGTTTCTACTTCTACCTCCAATCATGCGCCTCAGAGGATCCAAGTAAAAAAGGGATCTTAGACACAATCTTGTCCAAATTCTTCATTTTAGAAGTGGATAGAAATCCAGCGGGGAAAGCAATTTTCCTCCAGTCACTGAGCTTTCTTCCAAGGCCAGCTCATTCAGCTGGGGAGGTAGCTAGGTGGTAGAGTGCTCTCCTAGCATGTGCAAGGCCCTGGGTTCAATCAACAGTACTGCCAAAAAGAAAAGAAAAGGAGGACAGGTTCAGCTCAGTCATTCATTTATTCCTTCCTTCCTTCATTACTATATTATCTGTTCATGTAAGATATATTTAGTCAAAGCCAGGTATGGTGGCACAGGCCTGTAATACCAGTACTTGGGAGGCTGAAACAGGAGGAGCCCAGGTTTGAAGCCAGCCGCAGCAACTTAGCAAGACCCTCAGCAACCTAGCAAGACCCTATTTCAAAATAAAAAGATAAAATAGGGCTGGGGTGTGGCTCAAAGGTAGAATTCCCCTGGATTCAATTCCCAGTACCAAAAAAATAAAATAAAATAGATCCACCATGCAAAATGATGTTTTTTCACTCCAGAAAAGTGAATTGGATAGTAATTTGTTTAAATAAAGCAAATAGAAAACAATCCAAGTCTCAATGAGCAGCCACCAATTAAGCAATTAGTGAATTTTGTGTCTAGCCTCGTGTTATAAGGCTTGGGAGAACACAGATCATGCAGATGATCCAACCATTTACATATATATGTAAATGGTACACCTATATATACATATATATGTATGTATTTTTGTTTGTTTGTTTGATTTTTTCCCCCTGTACTGCGAATCGAGCCCAGGGCATAACATTATGCAAGGCAAGCACTTTACCACTGAGCTATATCCCAGCCCCTGATTTTTTTTTTTTCTGTGCCCAGGGCTTCATACATACTAACTAGGTAAGCACTCTACCTACCACTGGGCTACATCCACAGCCCTTTATATGTTTTATCTTGAGGCAGGGTCTCGCCGCATTGCCCAGGCTGGCCTCTAACTTGTAATCCTCCTGCCTCAGCCTTCTAAGCAGCTGGGATTACAAGTGTGCACTATCACACCTGGCTCCAATTTCTATTTTGCAGGTGGCCGATCTCATTCATAGAAAACAAATATATTTAGAAGCTGTTGGGCGCCGGGCATGGTGGCGCACGCTTGTAATCCCAGTACTTTGGGAGGCGGAGACCGGAGGATCCGGGTTCATGGCCAGCCTCAGCTCTTGCTTTGTCTCTCTCTCTCTCTCTCTCTCTCTCCTTAGTGAGGCCCTCCGCAACCTCGTGAGACCCGGTTTCAAAATAAAGCATAAAAAATAGGGCTGGGGGCGTAGCGCGGAGGTAGAACACCTCTGCGTTCAATCCCCGGTATCGCAAAAAAAAAAAAAAAAAAAGAAGCTGTTGGGTTGTCTTATTGATATTGACGTCCTTATCTGTTGCCTCTTGCATAACAAATTACTCCAAAACTTAGCAACTAAAAACAATGAGCATTTATGGTCTCACACAGCTTCTGAGGGTCACGGATGCAGGCGTGGCTGCGCTGAGTGGTTCTGGCTCAGTGTCTATCCTGAGGTCTTTCATGAAGTTACTGGCCGGGGTTGCAGTCTCTGGGAACTTGACTGGTACTAGAGGGTCTAACTCCAAGTCACTCACATGGCTGTGGGAAGGAGGCCTTGGTTCCTTGCCATGTGCGGCCTTTCCACAGGGCCACCCGTGATGGCTCACCCCAGAGTGACTGACCCAAATGCGGCTCTGCATTTTATGACCCGGCCCATCACACATTGTAACCTCCGCCTTGCCTTGTTCTGTTCATTAGAAGTGAGTCACTAAGACCAGCCCATACTCAATGGGAAGGGACAACTTAACAAGACCCTGTTTCAAAATAAAAAGTAAAAAGGGCAGAGGGTGAAGCTCAGAGGTATAATGCCCCTGGGTTCAATCCCTGGTACCAAAAAAAAACCCTACATAGACTGACAACAATAAGAATCTGGGAGCTGGGGGTGTAGTTCAGTGGTAGAGTGTTTGCCTGGCATCAGACAAGCCATAGGTTCCATCCCCACCACAAGGAGGAGGAGGGGGAGGAGGAGGGGGAGGAGGAGAAGGGATTGAAAAGTCAGGTGTGGTGGTGCACACCTATAATCTTGGTACTTGGGATGCTGAGACTGGAGGGTCACAGATTTGAGGCTAGCCTCAGCAATTTAGTAAGACACTCAGCAACTTAGTAAAACCCTGTTTCAAAATTAAAAAAATAGCCGGGTGTGGTGGTGCGCGCCTGTAATCCCAGTACTTGGGAGGCTGAGATAGGAGGATTGCAGTTCCATGACAGCCTCAGCAAGGAGTGAGACTCTCATCAACCCAGCAAGACCCTGTTTCAAAATAAAAATAAAACAGGGCTGGGGGTGTAGGTCCAAGGTAGAATGCCCCTGGGTTCAATCCCCAGTACAACAAGAAAGAAAGTAAGAAAGAAAGAGAGAGAGAGAGAGAAGAAAGAAAAAAGAAAAAGAAAAAAAGAATCTGGAAACTTAGTGATATTGAGGTGAAAATGGACAATTCATCTTTGTCTCATTTTCTACACAGAACTGAGAAGAGAAGGGCCTAATTCTTAGGAATCATTTCCTAGAATCTTGTCCTCTTTATAGATATCACACTATTATATTCTAAAATAAAAAGTAATAGGATTTTTTACT
This sequence comes from Glis glis, assembly GCA_004027185.1. Classification (NCBI taxonomy): domain Eukaryota; kingdom Metazoa; phylum Chordata; class Mammalia; order Rodentia; family Gliridae; genus Glis; species Glis glis. The sequence goes on from PVJS01047733.1 coordinate 5,337, forward strand.
GAGAAAAAAATTCATCCCTATGCTAGGAGAAATACTTGAGATATTGGGAGGCACCTCAAGGAATCTTCTAGAAGGATCTATCCTTTGGCAGTTTGGAAGTATGAAGGGTTATGACTCCATTTTCTAATTCTAGGGACTGGGGATGCAGCAGTGAATAAGACAGGCGAGTGGGGAGTAAAGCTACTGTCTCCTTACTGAGCAGGAAGAAAACTAAATTCAGTGTAAGGTTTCTCAGAGTTTTCTGTGGCCCATGCTTTCATGATGGCCTCTGTCTACAAAGGGCAGGGCTGATAAAAGTTACCTCCAACAGCTGAACAAGTCCCTGAAACTGACCAGGGAATGTGGAAGTCAGTATTTGAAGGGGCATTTGCAAGCTCTAAGCCAGTAGTTGAAGATTTGGAGAAGAATCATATTATTGGTGATGGTGGTGGGGTCATGGCTACTGGTGTAGATTCCAATAATGAAAGCTTGTTTTGTTTCGTTTTGATTTTTGTGGTGCTGGGATTGAACCCAAGGACATTCTACGTCCAAGCTACATTTTCAGTTCTATATTATTTTTTATTTGGAAACAGGGTCTCACTAAGTTGCTGAGAGCTTCACTAAGTTGTTGAACTTACGATCTTACTGTCTCAGTCTCCCAAATACTAGGATTACAGGCATGTGCCACCATGCCCCACCAAAAGCTTGTTTCTATTGTTGTTGTTGTTGTTGTTTGTGTGTGTGTGTGTGTGTGTGTGTGTGTGTGTTACTGGGGATTGAACCCAGGGGCATTCTACCTCTGAGCTACACCCCCAGCCCTATTTTATTTTTATTTTGAAACAGGATCTCACTAAGTTTCAGAGGGCCTCACAAAGTTGTTGAGACTGGCCATGAACCTGTTATCCTCCTGTCTCAGCCTCCCAAGTACTGGGATTACAAGCATGTGCCACCATGCCTGGTTGAAAACTCATTTTTAACAGAATAGATTTTTCAGCTTGCATCAAAAAATATGTTTAAAGTGAGAATAAGTACGAAGACCCAGCTTACCCTTCCAGGACACAAGAGAACAAGCTTCCAGGACAACTAAGGGAGCAGGCTTGTCTAGAGTCAGAGGCCCAGCCATGAAACGCAGCGGATCACCCCCTGTTGCAGCCAGCACTGCTGCGACCCAAAGCACCTGACCACAACAACTTAGAGGAAGGAAGATTTACTTGCTCACAGTTCTGGAGATTTCAGGGGCTTAGTCCATGTCAGGCCAGGTTATATCAGCATGGCAGTGGGGAGCAGAGAGATAGAAATAGAGACAGAGACAGAGACAGAGACAGAGATAGAGAGAGAAAGGACTCTGTTCTCACAGCACAGAGGACCCAAGCAAGAGAGAGCTCATGAAGGGGATTCAAGGATATATACACAGTCCCTAAAGACACACCCCCAGGGACCCACCTCTGCTAGCCATACCTCACCTGCCTAGGTTACCACCCCATAAGTCCATTACAATGGATGTATCCATAGATGAGGTTACGGCCCTCATAATTTAATTATCAACTCTGAACATCAATGCATGAGCTCTTTCAGGCGACATTCTATATCTAAACCATAAAATCCCCCATTATTCACCCTGGTGACAAAGAAGGGCTCTCTTTCTTGCCTACAGGAGTAACCCAAAAGGGACATATCTAATTATTTTCCTAAAGTTCTCAGAAGGATGTGATTCCAAGCTGGCTATGTACTCCTTAGCTCGTGTGTGTATGCCCTGCTCTGCTGAGGATTGAACCTAGGGGCATTCCACCTCTGAGCTACATCCCCAGCTATATTTTATTTTTTATTTTGAAATGGGGGTTTCCCTAAGTTGCTGAGGCTGGCCTCGAACCTACAATCCTTCTGTCTCAGCATGCACCACCACTCCCAGCTCTTAAAATAAGGGCAGATTTGGGGAGAACTACATGCTAAAAAGAACCGATTCCCTTGCTGTAGCAAAGTCAGTGTCATAGTGGGTTACACAAGACAGCAGATTATTGGCCTCTTATGTAGTTACTCAGGAATAAACATAGCAGGGCCATGAGAGGGCTCCATGATGTCCGGGGCCAAGATTGCTCACTTATTTTCGATGCCCTTCTTTTATCTCATGGCCTGGGAAAATGGCTCCAGCACCTACCACCATGCCCACATTCTAGCCAGTAGAAGGAGGAAGAGACAATGGGAGAGTACACCCTTTCTTTTGAAGGACATGACCAGGAAGTTGCATGTCCCGCTTTGTTACATAGGTCCTATTGTGCAGAACCAGGAAGCATGCGTCACTGTGTATTGGGCAGATCATGAAGCTGTATAGATCACTCTGCTTATGGCAGAACCCAGGCACATGGCCATGCTTAGCAGCAAGGGGTGCTGGAAAATGCAGTCTTTTTTTGTGTGTGTGGCACTGGGGATGGAACCCAGCCTTCTACCTCTGGGCTACACCCCCAGACCTTTTTTTTTTTTAATTTGGAAACAGGGTCTCACTAAGTTGCTAAGAGCCTCACTAAGTTGTTGAGGCTGGCTTCAAACCTGCGATCCTCCTGTCTCAGCCTCCCAAGTACTGGGATTACAAGTGTGTGCCACCACACACAGCGGAAATGCAGTCTTTTTATGGGTAGTAATTTTCTCAACAAAACTTGTGCTACACTAGACGGGAAAAACAGATATTTGGAGACAACTAGCAGTCTCTGACATAGAACCTCCTATAACTGGGTGTGGTGGTGTGCATCTGTAATTCCAGGTATTTGGGAGGCTGAGACAGAAGGATCGCAGGTTCAAGGCCAGCTTCAGCAACTTAGTGAGACCCTCAACAACATAGCAAGACCCTGTCTCAAAATAAAAAAACTAAAAATGGCTGGGAGTGTAGCTTAGAGGTAGAATGCCCCTGGGTTCAATCCCCAAGTACAAAAAATATATATATATTTTGAGGTTTTGAGGTGCAGGGGATGGAACCCAGGGCCTTGCATGCGCTAGGCAGCACTGAGGTAGAGCACAGCAACATAGAGCAACAAGATGTCACATACTGCTAGAAAGCTCGGCTTCCAGAGACTCAAATGTGTGCTCACTATGAGCAAATCTAGTAGCTTCTGGAGGGAATTTTTTTTTTTTTTTTTTTTTTTTTTGCGGTACCGGGGATTGAACCCAGGGGCAGTCTACCTCCGAGCTACACTCCCAGCCCTATTTTTTTATCTTTTATTTTGAAACCGGGTCTCATGAAGTTGTGAAGGGGCCTCACTAAGTAGCTGAGGCTGGCCGCTAACCTGGATCCTCCGATCTCAGCCTCCCAAGTACTGGGATTACAAGCGTGTGCCACCACGCCCGGCTTCTCTGGAGGGAATTTTATACCAGTCTCTTGCAGTACACAGACTGACTTACGGAGCAGAGGGGCCAGCTCTGGAGCGCACAGGCACCCATGAGGGGTTGCTGGGGAGTCCACTGGAGAAGACAGAGCATGTGGCGCCCCAGCCTGGGGCCGCGCTGGCCTCAAAGCTTCCCCCGAGGGCTGCGTTTCCATCCTCCACATTTAATAAGCAGAGAGAATTGAAAACAGTAAAAAACAGAAGATAATACGGCAGTCAATAAAAAGATAAAGTAAACGAAGAAGAAATAAAAAGATGTTAAAAAAAACAGCGAAGAGGGGGGTGGCAGCCAGCAATAAAGTCATAATATGAACTAAAAATAAACCAAATAAGCTAAAAAGAAATTAAAAGATGGAACAAAGTCATGATAAGGCAAAGGTTAGGAATAAAAGATGGAGAATAAAGAGATAATACAATAACAATAAATCTAGAAGATAAGATGAGATAAAAGGAAATAATATAAAATAGCTAGAAGAAAGACAAAACAGAGATTAAAAATGAGCGAGATAAGTAAAATCATTAAAACCAGAAAAATAAAAGACTAAAGGGATTAAAACAATAAAATGTGTTAAGCTGATACCAAAAGAAATAAAAAAATCCAAAAGACTCTGCTGTGGGGAAAGACAGCAATAGGTCAATTTTGTTTCAAGTTAAAATAATGCAGCAATACAAGGACAAAAGCCTCCCTTGCCAGGTGGACTTTGAGGCCAGGCAGCCTCAAGGTCGGTCGTGCAGACCCCCCAGGCTCCAAGCGTCCGTATTAGTTTGCTAGGGCTCCCCTAACAAAGTACCACAGAGTGAGTGGCTTTAAAAACAGAAATTAAGCTGGGCATGGTGATGCACCCCTATAATCCAAGTAGTTGGGAGGCTGAGACAGGAGGATCGCAGGTTCGAGGACAGCCTCAGCAAATAGTGAGACTCATCAACCTAGCAAGACCCTGTTTCAAAAATAAAAATAAAATAGGAATGGGGGTGTAGCTCGGAGGTAGTATGCCTCTGGGTTCAATCCCCAGCAACACACACACACACACACACACACACACACACACACACACACCATTCTGAGGTGCTGGGGGCTATGACATATGAACTTGGGGGTGGGGACACAAGTCATTCCATCCTCTTCAAGAAGTCCCTGGGAAGATACCCTTCAGCAGAGAGCAGGACTTTGAGCTCTTGACTGATTTGGAGCCTCTAATGCAGCTATCTTTCCCCCCTTGATTTTAGTTTCTGATGAATACCAAGCTCTAGAGTCCCTAACCCATTTTCCCTTACAATGTTAGGGTGGTGGAGAGCAAGAGATGTCCTGGCAGCCAGCTCCTATAGATAATTTAGAGGCCCACCACAGGGCCAGGGCTGGCTGCCAGGATGCTCAGCCCAAGAAACTTTTGCCCTGGGTAGAAACACATTGACCTCCAGCAGGGTTTGGAGCTTATACCTCATTGCCTCTGCTGAACAGTGAACTAGAAGAACTGGTCACCCTTGGTCACCAGAACACACCACCTGAGGGAATGAGTTTTCTGTACTTGTTTTCTCTCTTGCTCCAAAGATGGATATCATAGTCCATTCAGATTGCTACAACAAAATACCTTAGACTTGTGTTCTCTCTCTTGCTCTCTCTCTGTCTCTCTCTCTCTCTCACACACACACATGCTAGGCAGGCAGTGCCCAGCCCCAGGCTGCCTCCTGACCACATTGGCCTTGTGGCCACACAACTTATACATGGCGGCTCTGCACTTGATTTAAAGCTCTGCTCTCACCATCTTAAAACTCTTTTTTTTTTTTTTTGCGGTACCGGGGATTGAACCCAGGGGCGTTCTACCTCCGCGCTACACCCCCGGCCCTATTTTTTATCCTTTATTTTGAAACCGGGTCTCACGAAGTTGCAGAGGGCCTCACTAAGTAGCTGAGGCTGGCCGCGAACCTGGATCCTCTGGTTTCTGCCTCCCAAGTACTGGGAGTACAAGCGTGCGCCATCAAGCCTGGCAACTCTTAATAATTCTGGAAGGAGGAGCTCCACATTTCAAGGGCCCTGCAAGTTGTGTAGACAATTCTCCCAGCTGCCTCCTCTTCCCCCTGCATCCTGACCAAAAGAGAAGCATACCCGCCCAGGCTCTCTTGGACCATGATGTCCTTCAGGGCAGACTTGAGACTTGGGTACGGTTCTTAGCACAAGGTCAGCCCTTCATAGGAGGAGGAGGAAATGGTCCTGTGCCTTGGCTTGGCCCCAAGGCTTCCTCTAGCCTTAGTTCTCCAATGGGCTTAGCGAGGGTGCCAGCCTTGAAGCCACCCACAAGTCTTTAGTCTTCAGACTTGGCCTGTCCCAGGCCTGTTCCCTTCAGGATCCCCTTTGGTCTTCCTGGCAGGAACCCAAAGGGGTGGGAGGGGGGAGGGATGAAAGGAAAGTGAAAGGATCGGCCTCTCTGGACAGCCCTTCTCCCCCCCCCCGTTGCCATGGAGACCAGAACAAAGCTTCTCTTTCCCCTCTTTTCTGGATTGTTAATTGTCTTTACTCCATGGTGCCTTTGTTAATTGTTGCCAGTCCCGCCCAGGATGGGGATCTAGGTTTCCTCCAGACAGGAAATAGGATTAAAAAAAAAGTTAGGTGGCAGGGGCGGAGCACCCTAAACCAGGTGTGTGGGGGAGGTGAGGAGGCCTGAGGAGGCCACATCAAGGTTTCCTAGGAAGGCCAGGCTTCTTCACCCCTTTCCCTCCCCCATTCAATCAGCTGCCCTTCCTGGGTGGGATCGACGACCCCCTCTGTGAGAAGAGATGGGAGAGGATGAGAAAAGTGGGGGAAAAAAAACCACTGTCCTGTGAGTGCATGGGTGTGTGTGTGTGTGTGTGTGTGTGTGTGTGTGTGTGCGCGTGCGTGCGCATGAGTGTCCTCTAGGGGAGCTGGCCCTGTCTTTGCACTGCATCCATTCCAAGTGGGCCAGTGAAACATGCAGCCTGATCGCTACCTCTGTGTGCAGGACCCTAGGAAAATTTGGAAAGAGAGAGAGAGAGATTGAGAGCCTGAGAGCCTGTGTTAGCCCTGGAGGTTAGGGTCACACTTCAGCCCTTTTCTCTGTGTAGCTAAGCGTGGGAAGGATGGAGTGGACACGTTTTTGTGGTGTATGTGTAAGGGACGCAAGTCTCCAGCATTAACTGAGTCCACACACTGAGTGGGGCGCCTATATTTGTGTGTGTAAGAGTGTTGGGGTGGTATGGGTTGGGTCCTCCATCTGAGGGAGAAAGTCCTCCAGTTGGGGGCAGCAGGATGACTCTGACACAGAGAGTAGAAGCTGTTTCTATTTCTAGGGTCCAGACTAGAATCCAGTGCACTGGCTACCCTCAGGCGCTGGTTTACATGGTTCTGATTCTGAGGGTTACTGAATGAGGCCCATTGTGCCCACCGCACATTATGCCAACCACCGGAGCAATGAGTTTTGCAAAACAGAAAGAATTAATTCATGAAGTGGCCAAATTCAAGGAGGTAGGAGCCCCCAAGTCTCGAGTCCATCCCCCCAATAAATACCAGGGGTATTTATAAACAATAATCTAGGGATATTTATGAGATTAAGAAGCAGGGTAAGCTGGGCTCTAGGCAACCTAGTGAGACCCTGTTTCAAAACAAAAATAAAATAGAGCTGGGGGTGTAGCTCAGAGGTAGAACACTCCTGGGTTCAATCTCCACTACCACAAAAAAAAAAGGAAAAAAAAAAAGGCTGGGGATATAGCTCAGAGTGTACAGTCCCCCTGGCTCAATCCCTAGTACCCAAAACAAAACAAACAATAAAGAGTAAGTGAAGCTAGAGGGTTTATTTGGGGTTTCCCTCAGGTTCATAAGGGCCATAAAACCCCACAAGAAGCGGACAGCTTGGGACGCTGGAAGAAGCAGGGATTTGAGAGCCAGAAAGCTAGGGTTCAAATGTCAGCTCTCGCCCTTCACTGTGTGGTCTTGGGGAACTTCCTTCACCTCCTCAAGTGCCGTTTTCCTCTTACAGGAGATTGGCAACCGTGTGAGCAGAGTGCCAGCCTTGGGTAAGGTACTCCTCCCCTCTGTGCCTTGGTCTTCTCTGTTGCACAAAGATGGAGCTGAAAGAGATGCTCCTGGAAGGGCGATTCCTTCTACATCTTGCACTCTCAGATTCTGATAGGCAAATGAAACATTCTGTGTCTCAATCTATCTTCTCCTCCTCCTTCATTTTTCTTTTTTGCAGTGCGGGGGATGAACCTACGACCTCAGAAATGCTAGGCAAGCGCTCTACCACTGAGCTACATCACAGCCCTTTTTACTTTATTTTGAGACAGGGTCTAAGTTGCCCCATCTGGCCTCAAGCTTGCCATCCTCTTGCCTCAGCCTCCTGAGTAGTACAGGCATGTGCCCACCATGCCTGGCTACCTGTTGCCTTCTTGATTAACTCTGTTCCTGAGTGTGACTCTGGAAAAAACCAAGTAGAACTTGAGTAACAGTCACTTGGAGTCAACCCAAAGGCAGAGCCCCTGTGCGACACTCCATGGGGGAGACACAGGGGGTTGGGCACCTCTGACTCCATCTCTGGCTACTGGCATCTGGAAAACCCTTGCTTAGTTAGTAGGATGAAGGGGAGAGTCCAGACAAGCCCCTCCAGGCTGGACCTGCCGGGCTCGGACCCACCTCACAGGTGCCCTCTGGGAGCTTCTCAGAGAACAAGGAGAGGGACCTCAGTGCCCTCTGCCCTCCCTCTTCTGCACTCCTAGGCTCACTTTCTCTCTCCCAGATGTCGCCCCTCATGCTGTGACTGTGGCAGAGGAGAGTAATTCACACTGTCCTGTGAATTTAATCCTTTTATGATCCCTGTTCAGGGGATTTGCATAGGACACCTAGTTTCTAACCTCAAAGTTAAAGGGAAAGTCAGGAAGTCGGCACAGTGAGGCATCTCCCGCCCCCACCCCACTAGTCCCAGGAGCCCACTTGATGGTCGCAGGCAAAACACATTGAAAACCGAACTCCTGCCGGGCCACACGCCTGTAATCCCAGTATTCGGGAAGCTGAGACAGGATCGCAGTTTGAAGCCAGTCTCAGCAACTTAGTGAGACCCTGTTTCCAAATAAAAATAAAATAGGTCTGGGGGTGTAGCTCACAGGTAGAATGCCTCTTGGTACCAAAAAAAAAAAAAAAAAAAAGGCGAGAAGGAAAAAGAAAGAGAGCAAGAAAACCAAACTCCTGGAAGCCAATCCAAGTCATTCTCTGAGCAACTATTCTTTCAGCATTTCCAGCAGGGAGCAGGGAAAGCACGGGAAGGCAGGAGAGAGAGAAAATAAGTACCAGTTGAGGTAAGTGCTATGAAGGAAGCGAGCAGGGGGTCGGGTCGAGAAAGAGAATAAAGGTGGGATGGGGTGGAGGATGACTTTTAGGTGAAGGAAAGAGGAAAGCGGAAAGTGGAGACCTTTATGTTGAGACCAGAGGGTGAAAAGGAGCCTGCTCTGAGAAGAGCAGGATTTGGGAAAGCACTTTCCAGGTGAAGATATATTTATAGGGTTTGAAATCTGGCTTAAGGCACATATTTCCATATGAGGATTTAATTGGGATTGGGCAAAATTTATGATATAGCTATTAAGGATTGGAGGACATAGTGAAAGAGGGTTCTGAAAAATAAACAATTGTTTGATAAGCAATGGTGGTTTGAGTTGGAGATGTAGCTTAATGGTAGAGCACTTACCTAACATGTGAGGCCGTGGATTCTATCCCCAGCAAAACACACACACACACACACACACACACACACACATACACACACACATACACACACACATACACACACACACACACAGAAGATAAGCTAGTGGTTTGCCCAGTTAAGCAAACTATTGTCCTGGGAAGGGGGCTGTTTGAGCAGTCTATTGTTAGGATAAATTGATTTTCAGAAAGTTCCTGAAGAAAATAATGAAGTTATTTACTGGTTTGCAGTGTTATCTTCCCCGGGCAAGAACTTTCTGGAACAAATATTAAAGTCCTGTAGATGTAAGCAGACTTAGTTAAATGGTGTGGCTGCAGGTGGTCTCAGTTCTCAGAAGCTGTGAGACTGGCAGTCTCACAGAGCGGTGATGTGGCTTAGCTAAGATATTTTTGGAGATAGACTGATGCCACTCACTAAGTTGATTAGATGGGCAAAGAGGAATCAAGGATGGCTGCTAGGTTTTTGCCTCAAGCTACCAGGTAAGTGTGGTACCATTTTCTGAGATGGCAAAGAAGATGGCAGAAGGTATAAATAGACTGGAAGATGGTGGTTAAATGTTCAGTTTTTTTCTTTTTTGGTACTCAGGATTGAACCCAGGGGTATTCTATCTCTAAGCTACACTCCACCCTATTATTTATTTATTTATTATTTATTTGTACTAGAGATTGAACCCAGGGGCATTCTACTTCTGAGCTACACCCCCAGCCCTGTTTGTTTGTTGTAGCTCTGGGAATTGAACCCAATGGCATTCTACCTCTGAGCTACACTCCCAGCCCTATTTTATTTTTTATTTGGAAATAGGGTCTCACTAAGTTTCTGAGAGCCTTGCTAAGTTGCTGAGGCTGGCTTCGAACCTGGAATTCTCCTGTTGCAGCCTCCCAAGTACTGGTATTACAGGAGTGCACTACCATGCCCAGCTAGGTCTTTTTTTTTTTTTTTTTTT
>PVJS01047734.1:0-15380 GCA_004027185.1 Glis glis
AGGAGGAGGAGGAGGAGGAGGAGGAGGAGGAGGAAAAGGAGGAAGGAAAAGAAAGGAAAGAGAACTCCAGCACTCCAGCTCAATCCTTCAGGAGAGGCTGGGCCATTACTACAGAGCGAGGTCCAAGCTTCTCCCTGAACAGGAGAGGATGCCAACATTTTGGGGCTCTAGTCTCTCGTGTATTGGAACAAGGATGGATGGGCCTAGCCTGTAACACATGCTACAGTTTGGATATGGGGTGTTCCCCAAAAAACTCATGTGTTGGTAACGCAACAATATTCAGAGGTAAAATAATTGAATCGGGACTCTAAACACATCCGTGGATAAATCTATTGATAGGTAAATAATTTGAATGGATTTACTGGTGGTAACTGTAGTCAGGTAGAGGTGGCTGGAAGATTAAGTCACTGGGGGCATGGCCTTGGGGTCTCTCTCTCTCTCTCTCTCTCTCCTTCCAGTCCACCAGAGCTAAGGATATTGTTAAGAAAGGCATTGGTCTTATTTTCCTTTGAATTAACTTTTTTTGTGGGGAGGGATACTGGAGATTAAACTCAGGGGCATTCTACCTTCGAGCTACAATCCCAGCCCTTTTTATTTTTTATTTTGACCCAGGGTCTCACTAAGTTGCTAAGGCTGGCCTCAAACCTGCTATCCTCCTGTCTCCGCCTCCAGAATACTTGGATTACAGGTATGTGCCACCACACCCAGCTTGTACTAAACTTTGAGGAGCTTTTCAGTAAGCCCAACCCCTGGGGTCACACCATTTGGGGCACTGCCATTTGACTGGTGCTGTTGCTCTTGCATAACCCCTGGGGGCACCGTCCCACAGGCCTCTCCACATTTATCAGCTGCATCCAGGTGGGTGCACTGTCTCCGGGGCAGGGTCTGCAGGATTGGGTCCAGCAGAACTGGCTGAGAGAGAAGAGAATGGGAGGGGTCAGAAGGAGGAGGTGGCACAGGCCTATAATCCCAGTACTTGAGAAGCAGAGACAGGAGGATCTAAGATTCGAGGCCAGTGCATGGTAACTCAGTGAGATCCTGTTTCAAAATAAAAAATAAAAAGGACTGGGGACAGAGCTCAGAGGTAGACCATCTATGCCTCAGGGTTCAATCCCTAGTAACCCCCCCTACACACACACACACAGGAGGAGGAGGAGGAGGAATATGCCAGGATGGCCTCCTCAACAAGATACTAAAGGCCAGTTCTCCCAGCTGTGCTAATTCCTCCACTGTTTCCCAACAGCTTCTACATGCCCCACGGCTCCTCATGGCCACTCTCTCCAGGACTTGCCCTTTTAAAGCCTGGGGGTCACCTCCTACCTTTGCCACATTAACTATCTAGAGAGCCCGGGTGAACACGTGACCTTGTGAACCTAGGAGGCTCACATGGGATTTTCTACTCCCTTGGGTGGGTTGGCACCAACTGCTCCCCAAGCCCCTCCTGGATCCTCTCTGGGGCTCATACCAGGACCTTGGCCCTGGACAGGGGAAGTGGATGCATTTCCTCCTTGTTACCAGGCCCGTCTCCACAGAGGGGCCTCCTTCACCATGCACCAGCAAAACAGTCCCTGCCTGCCTGCCAGGCACCCGCCTCGGAGCGCAGTGGATGTGTCTTCTGCTCATGAACTCTGGGAGCTTATCTTTCCTGCTCTAGGCAGATCAGCTCGGGCATGCATCTATTACATTTTTTCAAGTTCTGATTATGATCAGGTGCTGGGGTGTAATTCTCTGGGCAGTCTGGCTTGAGTGGTTCCTTGCATCAGAGCTGGCTTCCATCAGGGATTTGATCTCTGAGCCTCTTCTGTTGACCTTATAAATGTGCACCTATGTCATGATACGGAGGGGCATCTTCCTAGATTATTATGGTTTGGATATAGAATGTCCCCTGGGAAAGCTCATGTCTTGACAATACAACAGTATTCAGAGGTGAAATAATTGGATCCGGGTTCTAATCTCATCAGTGGATAAATCAATTGATGGATTAATCACTTGAATGGATTCACTGGGTGGTAATGGTAGGCAGGTGGGTTGTGGCTGGAGGAGGTGGGTCACTGGGTATTGCGGTAGCTCTGGCGGATGATCTACTCCGTGGTTCCTGCCACGGAAGGTCGCTGCACCAAGCAGCTTCCTGACAAAACTGTCTATGGTCACCAGCCACAAACGGTTGCTGCCCAGACAGCTTCCTAAAGTCTGTGGATCCAGCCACAGACGGTCACTGCCCAGACAGCTTCCTGAAGTCTGTGGATCCTGCCACAGACGGTCACTGCACCAGGCAGCTTCCTAACAATTGTCTTCTCGCACAAAACAACAGGAAGTCTGATATAGTAATTTGCAAAAATAGTTACATTTAATAATCGGGGGGGTCGGGGAGGAGATAGAGATGGCAAGTTCTCCCGGCGCTCTATAGCCAGGGCCTTATTTTTATAGGAACTTTAAAAGTTAATCAAACAGAAATCAGCAATTTCCTCAGGTTACAGTAAAGAAGGTCAGCGAGGCAAACATATGATAAACTAAGGGGAAGGAGGGATTAACCATTACTGGGTGGAGACGACATCAAAGACCGCACCTTGAAGATTACACCAGGTCCCTTGGAATGTGTCCGTTTGCGGACAGATCCCACCCAGCCGGATACCATGTATCCAAACTGGGCTGGTCCAAGATGATAATCTCAGTGTGCTTCTAAGACAGGTCTCAGCCCTCAACAACTGGGGATGTGGCCTTGGGGGTTACATCTGTCTGTGGTCTCTTCCTCTTCTCCCCCCCCCCCCGCAACTGCTCAGCAGCTTTCCGCCACCCTGTACTGCCATCCTGGTATTTCTGACTTGGAGTCAGCCAACCATGAACTGACCCTCCGAAACCATGAGCCAAATAAGCCCTTCCTCCTCTAAGTTGTTCTCATCAGATATTTTGGTCACAGCAATGGAAAAGTTGACTAAAACATGGATAAAGGAGGTTTGGTGGTGGAGGGAGCAGCCCAGCAGAGGCCACAGGGTCTGGGTCTGGGCAGCCCCCATAGCCTCATGCAGAGATATGTATACCTTGAAGACCTTTCTTCTTTGGGGTCCAGGGTGAGGCCAGGGGGTGCTGCAGCCAGGACTACGGCCCCTCAAGTGACATCTGGTAATCCCCTTCCACGCTGAGGTCTCCCTGTGGTCTCCAGAGGGCTCTGCTTGCATCTCCAGGGCAGGCACAGCCACACACCCTCCTCCTCCCCATGCCAGCTCCTTTGCCACCCACACGTGTCCCCCACCCCCGCCTTTTTTCCCTGAGCAACTGCAAGGGAATCCCTCTGAGGCAGAACCTTCTGGAAGCCATCCTGGGGCCTGAGGTCTGTGTAGGATTGCATGAGCTGTTTCATTGCTGTGACCAAAACACCCGACACTAACAACTTAGAGGAGGGAAGGTTTATTTGGGCTCATGGTTTCAGAGGTACAGTCCATAGTTGGCTGACTCCAAGGCCAAAAAAATAAAAAGTTGAGGTGGCACGGGTGAAGGAAAGCCGCTCTCTGCTCGGGGCAGCTGGAAGCAGAGTGCAAGAGGAGGAGGCCAGGGAAAGATACGGTCCTCATGCCACACCCCCGGTGACGCACCTCCTCCAGCCACACCCCCGGTGACGCACCTCCTCCAGCCACACCCCCGGTGACGCACCTCCTCCAGCCACACCCCCAGTGACGCACCTCCTCCAGCCACACCCCCGGTGACGCACCTCCTCCAGCCACACCCCCGGTGACGCACCTCCTCCAGCCACACCCCCAGTGACGCACCTCCTCCAGCCACACCCCGCTCTGAACCTTGCCACATTGCTGACACAGGAGCTTTCCTGGAAACTTCATTCCATATCATTCCATTCAAGCTCTCTGTGGAGCGGGGAGGCTTCTGCGCTGCCTGACCGGGCCACAGCAGCAGTGGAAGGGGAGTGGCTGGAACACAGTTGGGAGCAGGGGTCCTGGCTCTTCCGGGAAGTTGTCACTGGTGTGGACAGTATTCAGGGACTGTGTGGTCTGCTCCACAACCTCCAGGGAGGCACTCTGCAAAATCCTGGTGACTTGAGAGCCCTCTCATCCTCTGCCTTCTACTTGGGCCATGACTTCTATGCTGGGTCAGTCATTCACCATGATGCTGGAGCCAGAAGTGGTGGTGCACAGCTGTAATCCTAGTATTTGAGAGGTCGAGATAAGAGGATCACAAGTTTAAGGCCAGCATGTAGTAACTTAGCAAGACTCTGTTTCAAAATAAAAATGAAATAAAAATTAAAAAATAAAAATAAAAAGAGCTAGGGGTGTAGCTCAGAGGTAAAATGCTCCTGGGTTCAATCCCCAGTACAAAAAGAAAAAGAAAAAGAAAAAAAAGAAGAAGAAAGAAGGAAGGAAGGAAATAGATTGGTTAAAAGGAATTTGGAAAGGATTGGAAAATTACAGGCGTGGTGGCACATGCCAGTAATTCTAGTACTTGGAAGGCTGAGACAGGAGGGTTGCAGGTTTGAGACCAGTGTGTGGCAACTTAATGAGACCCTGTTTCAAAATAAAAAGGGCTGGGAGTGTAGCTCAGAGGTAGAACATCCCTGGGTTCAAGTCCCAGGGTAGAAAAAAAAGGAAGAAAATAAGTATATGTAGATTAAAAGAAATTTGGAAAATAAGAGTAAAGGAAGCCAGATGCATGCCTGTAATCCTAGGCCTTGGGAGGTTGAAACAGAAAGAGTGCAGGTTTGAGGCCAGCGCATACCAACTTAGCAAGGCCCTATTTCAAAATAAAAAGGGCTAGGAGTTGTAGCTCAGAGGCAGAGTGCCTCTGTGTTCAACCCCCAGTACAACAAAGAAAAAAAGTTACCATTATGGAAAAAATATTACCATTATGGAAGTGCCCTGAGAGGGAGAGGGTTGGCAGGTGGTAAATACTAATTCAGGTGGGCCCTCCCTGCAGCTACAGGTTCAGCCACCACTGGCCCACTTCTGGGCCAGGAGCCTGGACTGGGTGAACAGGTTGTGTCTCATACCCTTGGCAGGACCTGTCCTGGGAGCTCTTTGTGCATGGAGAGCACCTCTGTCCATGGACACACAGAAGCAAACCGTGTGGGCAGTGGTGAGAGCTTAGGCTGCCCTAGGCTGAGGTCAGTCCTCAGAGGCCGGGCCCGTTGATGGGATGCCCTTCATTCCTCATTTCCTACGTGACTTTGGTGCAGGCCACGCATGGGATGGAGTATGAGAAACAGACCCTCTCCTGTTCCCTTGCTGATCCACATGTGGATAAGCAGGCAGGGTCATGGCAGGAGGGCAGACAGGGACCTGGGTGTTGTCAGCCCCTGCAGCTTCGGGACCCTGCCTACCTGCCAGCTGCTGCCCTCCTCACCTGGTCCCTTACTGCTACTGTGTCTGTCAGTGCTCTTATATGTGACAATGTTGGCCATTCCCTGTCATTGAGAATAGTCTTGACTCAGGACAGGAAGTCTGTAGTGCCCCTAGGCCTCCTGCCTCCCCTACTCTGTTGTCCCAGTATGGAGGGGCCTCGAGAGCTGCAGGACCAGGCACCTCAGGAGGTGCAGCCACTACTGGGTCCTTCAGTGGGCTCTCCAGGGAGGAGTAGGCTTCTAGTAGTTTCTTCCTTTCTCAGTGGTCCTCCCTTTCCTTCCTGGGCTGTTACAGGTGGATTTTCTCTCTATTGGAGTTGCTGGGGAGAAGTACCTATCAGGTTTTAGCAAAGAAACAAACACTCTTTATGGCAATGAATCAGGTTTTCAGGACCTTCGGAGAGGAACCAGTCCTGCTAAAAGTAGTCAGGGCAATTCTTGGGATTGGTCCCTAAAAGATAAAGATAAACCAGGTGGACGCTGTGGCCCACGCCTGTGATCACAGTACTTGAGAGACTGAGAAAGGAGGACAGAGATTCAAGGACAGCCTCAAAAACTTAGTGAGACCTTCATCAACTTGGTGAGATTCCGTTTCAAAATAAAATAATAAAAAGGACTGAGGGTGTAGCTCTGAGGTAGACCACCCCTGGATTCAATCCTCAGTAACTAGTAAGAAATAAAACCTCCATCTCACCACCAGGGGGCAGGGTTAGATTTGCTTTTAACCTCCAGAAGCCAAAACATCTTTCTGGCTCTGCGAAGGCAGCTGCTATTCAGGGCAGGTTCCTGGAGCTGATCAGGGCAGGAGGAGAAATGAATAGTGCTTGTGTCCCCCATGATGGTTGACAAGGCCGGAGAATAAAATCCCCAGGGTCCCTCCTTACCAGTGTTCTATTCCTTAGCAACACCTGCCTCCCTGGGCAAAGGGGTGAAGGCCTGGTCGGTCCCTCTGTCCTGGGGCAGTGAGTGATGGCTGGGGGACCAGCGGGGGCTGTCATCACTGGGATCTGACACATGCACATTCCTGAGGTTCCAATAATGAGTTTCATGCCCTGCAGGGCTCAGGGGTCTGGGGTACGTGTGCTGCATGCCTGCTTCCGTGTGTGAATTCCGAGCCAGCCCCTAGCTGGTGGTATGTCTTCTCTGAGTGATGCTGGGGTCTTTGAAAGGGCCAGGGAACCTCTGGGTTCTCACCTGGGATGCAGATGCCAAATCCACACTTTGCCAATAAGGAAATGCATCATGGAGGCTGGAGCCACCTGGTCCATTTTCTCATTTGCAAGGAGCAGCTGGGCAGGGGGGTACTGTTGCCACCTGTCTCCATGTCCCCAGCATCCACTCTCCTGACCTAGGGAAGCAAAGCCCTAGCTGTTGTGAAAGCCCCATCTGCTCTCCAACCCATCCTCAAAGGCACACCCAATCCCACTCCTGCACAGTGAGTCCCTAATGGCCCCTTGGAGGGGGCTGCCCTGGGACCCTGGGTACTTCATAGGTCTCTTCCTTCATAAAGAACTATTTGAAAATATTTATTTTTTACTATGCTGAGTCAAAGAAGAAAGAACCCAAGCTAGATTTATTATCGATTCATTATTATTATGTTAACTTTTTCTTCTAATTTTAATATGCTTTTATTGGTGCATTGTAATTATACATCACAGTGAGGTTTGATGTGATACAAACATACATGCACACAACAGTTGGTGCATTTCCCTCCGGATCCCACTCCACTCCCCGCCTCCATACATGTTAGTGAGATCGGTAGTGATACCTTCATATATGGGCACAGCATTATTT
The DNA here is from genome assembly GCA_004027185.1 of Glis glis. Lineage (NCBI taxonomy): Eukaryota > Metazoa > Chordata > Mammalia > Rodentia > Gliridae > Glis > Glis glis. The sequence goes on from PVJS01047734.1 coordinate 7,139, forward strand.
GAACTGTTTCCTTCATCATGCCTCCCCCCCCATCTCCCTCCCCTAGTCCCCTTCCACTATTCTACTGGTCTCTCTCTTCAGTCCCTTTTGTTTCCTATTTTCTCTCTGGCATCCACATATGAGAGAAAACATACAACACTTGACTTTCTGAAACTGGCTGATCTCACTTAGCATAATATCCTCTAGTTCCATCCATTTTCTTGAAAATGACATGCAATTGAACTAAATAGACACTTATCAAAAGAAGAAATACAAATGGCCAACAAATATATGAAAAAATGTTCAACATTAGCAATCGTGGAAATGCAAATCAAAAGTACACTGACATTCCAAGTAACTCTAGTTAGAATGGCAATCATCAAGAACACAAACAATAATAAATGCTGGCGAGGATGTGGGGTCATGCTTGCCAGAAAGGAGCAACCTACTGTCCTGTGCACAAGTGTCCCTTGAAACAGGCGCAGCTGCCCCACCTTCCACCCTGTGATCACCATGACGGCGCCATGGAGGCTCCTTTTGCCCCACCCAGGAGACTAGCAGCCCCCTGTGAGGGGCCAGAGCACATGTGCACCCAGTGGACCCTCCTTGCCACTTAGAGACCAGCTGGCTGTCCTGTGGGGAGCGGAGGTGGGATGTGGGGACAGCACAGAAGACACTCAAGGTAACACCCAGCAGGAGCAGGTTGTGGGGCACAGTGTGCATGGAAAGGTCCCCCTGGGGCAGAATGCACAGGTCTTGGCCCCTGCAGGCATCCATCTCCCTCAGAAGACCTGTCCAAGCACTGTGCTCCTATGGATAGGCCCTTGGACCCCTGGCCTCTTCCTGGCTTTGTCACCACCAATTTTCACATCCTGGAGCAGCGAAGGAGGGCAGGGAAATGTCAGGGGCATCTCCAGATACGGAAGCATTACAGGGTCCTACGGATGGGTTCTCTCTGTCACCCTATTCATTAGGCAGAGTGTTGGATTCACCAGCCAGCAGGTGCTAGGGCCTCGGTCCCTGAGACCTGTCCTGGGCAATGACGTCACTATGTGCAATGGTTTTCAGCCTCCTTCTTCAGTGGGTGAAAGTCCAGTGGGTCTGGGTGGCATCCCTTCTGAAGTCCAGCCAGTCCATGCCGGCTGGGCCGGCCAGCGGAATTACTCAGCAGCAGGAAGAGCGAGCAGCAGCGCATGGAGACCAGGGGTTGTGGGAACCTGATGCCAGTCACAGTACAGGCGCCAGAGGACGAGGCGGGAACATTATGAGCACCACTGTCCTGCTCTGCTGGGCCCACATGGCGTTTATAAGGATGTATCTCATGTTTGTCTGGAGATCAGTTATACACCCGCAACGTTCTTCCAGCAAGACACTGGGTGCCCAGTGGCTAGTAGGCCCTAAGTCGCATAAGACCTATGTCTTCTTTTCTGAACACTGCTGATCATTTCCTCATTTAATTGTTCAGCAAAGGTATGTTCTGGAATCCATCATTTAGCTCAGCAGTGCCCCCACTGGTCAGGGTGCTGCCTCCTCTCCAGGGACAATTGGCCCAACCCAGCCAGGCCTTGCTAGAAAACCTCTGGACTGAAACCAAAGGCCAAGCTCTAATCTCCTGGGACGGTATATGTTGCATCCCAGGTGCCAGGTTCTTCCCTCCCAGGATCCATGACTGTTGCAGCCATGTGCAACACTCTTCCCACGTGGGACTGATACCTGTGGCAGTCCAGGTGCCAGGCTCTTCCCTCCATGAGGTCTGATACCTGTAACTGCCCAGAGTCCAAGGGCCCATTCATTCCTATAACCAAACTACCTCAGGAGCAGAATAGGCATCTGGAGTCTCCACCTGGCTAAGTTTGCATCATCCTCTCTCTGCCTTTCAGAGTAATCTCTCTTCTGCAAGGGCCACTCAGCCATGTTTCACAGTTCCAGTGGGAATCCCACACTGTCCTGTAGTATTCTCTTTTTTTAATTTTTTGTTGGTGCATTGTAATTATGCATCTTAGTGAGATTCAGTGCTACACTCACATATGCACGCAGCATCACTTGGAGTGCTTCCTTCCTAACCCCAGCCCTCTTCTTCCTCCTCCCTCTCTATGCATGCTAGTGAGATTGATAGTGAGACATTCATATATGCACATAACTTTATTTGGTCTGTTTCCTTCCCCCAACCTCCCCTTTCCCTCTCCTCCTCCCTCCCATGATCGCTTTCACTATTCGACTGGTCTCCTCATTTTCATGAGGTCCCTTTTGTTTCCTATTTTCTCTCTAGCTATGACAGAAAACATGTAGCCCTTGATTTTATGAGACTGGCTGACTGCACTAAGCACGGTGCTCTCCAGTTCCATCCATTTTCCTGCAAACTACATAACTTTGTTCTAATTGGAGTTACATGGAATGTCAGTGTAGTTTTGGTTTGCATTTCCCTGATTGCTAGTGATGTTGGACATTTTTCATATATTTGTTGGCCATCTGTATTTCTTCTTCCGAGAAGTGTCTATGTAGTTCAGTTGCCCATTTTGTTGAATGGGTTACTTGTTTTTATGGCGTTAAGGTGGGTCATTGGGGGTGCGGTCTTGGGGATTATATATATATGTTCACAGGCCCCCTCCTATCTCTCTCTGCTTCCTGCCTCCATGATATGAAAGCAATCGTGCACTCTGTCACTGCCACTGCCATTTATGCTTCAGAGCCTGCCCTAAGGACTGAAATAAGACCCAATAAACCTTTCTTCCTCTAAGTTGTTCTCGTCAGGTATTTTGGTCACAGCAATGGGAAAGCTCATGAAAAGAATGACCTTACGCACCCCATGCTGTAATTATTTAGTTGCCTGTCTCTCCCACTAAAATTTGGTCTGCACGTGTAGGACATTCCCAGAACACGCTCATAATTGCTGTTTTATGAATGAACGAGCAACATCATCAGGGCTGTTCTTTCCCTCAATTACTATGCTGTGAGCTTGTGGCAATTATAGAAGTTAGTTAATTGGCCCTATAACCCTGATTTGAAGAAACCGGGGTGGTGATAAGGAAAGACAGGGTGCCTGGTATTAACTCGGCCAAGTGCTAACACAGCTGCTTTCCACCCCAAGTTACCAGTAAGAAGTTGGAGGTGGGGGCTGTTTGTTAGCCAGCTTGCTTCCTGGGACACTGGAGAAGCTGCCTCCCTCATTCTGTGTCTGAACCCATGCGCAGATACTCTGCTGTGTTGGGTATGTCTCAGACCATCACGACAGCTCCAGACCTGGGCCAGCGGTTCTGCAGAGTCAGCACTCCCCGGATGCTCTCTAGGGGAAGTGGAGGCATGGGTGCCGCTGAGCGGACCCAGAGGGTCAGCATGGGGCCTGGCACCTTCCAGACTCAGTAGACACACCTGCTTTCCTCTTGAAGGCCTCTCTTCTCCATGTGGGCACTTTTCTGCTACACTATGAGGTTCGGACACAAACCTATTGTCAAATTTTTAAAACTGTGTGCTCCAGGGTAGGTGGCTGAGACTTCCTTAGATACCGACAGGCAGATCTTTCTGGAAGGAGATCTAACAAGCTCCAGTTCAGTTGAGATCACAGGCACTGTGATGAGTCCAGGGAACCATCCTCCTAGAGAGCAGGGGAGTCGGGGTTGAGGGGTGTAGGATGCCCCCTGGGGGCTCTAGGCTCTCCCAGGGGGACTTCCCTCCCAATGCCACCTTCTGGGAAGCGGGACACAGGGGGCGCTCTATACTCCTCTGCCACTCTGGTGTCACTACTTATTTCCTGGAAAGTACATCCTCCCCTGCTCTCCTGCCTTGTCTGTCCCTCTCCGTGACGAGGTTCCAGGCTCTCCATGATCTGCAGTGTCTGTCTTCTTTAAGGAAAGAGTCTGAGTTTTTCATATGGAGTTTCATGAATCCCTAAAGAAACTCAAAATTGCATTCCGGGATGATCTCATTTCCTCGACATTCAGCCCAATTTCTTTCATATTTGGAGCCAGTGCGGCCGCATGGCCACGTGGGTGGGGTTGAGAATCATGGACTGTAATTCTGCAGTTCCTGTTTGGATTTGACTTAGGACTTCGTGCAGTCTGCATCGAGAAGAACCCCTCCTCTACTGTACAACTGCTGCCAAACCCACTGTGTCATTTGTCATCTGTGAGGGTCAGAAGACCTCGACTGCTCAGCGGGACAGCAAGCCCCAAGGCCTGGCAGTTGCTGCCTGTTTTGCTCTGTGTCCTAGACCCTGGAGCATTACCTGGTGGAAGGGGTGGGGGGCTAATGTCACATGTCAACTTAACTGGGCTGAGGGATACCCAGATGGCTGGTAGAATGGTGTGTGGTGGCACACGCCTGTGATCCCAGGACTTGGGAGGCGTTGAGACAGGAGAATCGCAGGTTTGAGGCCAGCGTGTGGTAACTTACGGAGATCCTGTTTCAAAACAAAAATAAATAAATAAAAAGGTCTGAGAGCATAGCTTAGTGGCAAAACTTTCCAGGGTTCAATCTCCAGTACTACAATCAATTAGTCAATCAATCAATCAATCAATCAATGGTCTGAGTAAAGACGTCCCACCTTTCCCGGATGCGGGTGGGTGCCATCCAATCTGTTGAGTTCTGATAAAACGGAAAGGCAGAAGAATCCTCTCCCTTCCAGAGGGGAACATACATCTTCTCCCGCCCCCAGCCACCAGAGAGCTCCAGGACTCACGCCAGGGGACGCATTTCTTGGGCCTTTGTCCTCGACCACATCACACCACAGGCTTTCCAGGTTCTTTAGTGCATAGAGAGCATGTCAGGGGACTATCCATTCTCCATAATTATGTAAGCCAATTCCCATAATAAACCCTCTCTCATCTCTAGACCCTGTTGGTCCTGTGTCTCTGGAGAAGCCTGGCATGTCTGCTGGTGTAGACTAGATGCTCAGTAAGTGACTTCTCCAAGTGACTTAAATGTCTGATTATTTTGCAAGCACCTGTGTAGCCAGGCCTGGAGTTGTGCTTCGTGAAAGCCACAGTTTGGAGGGCTGATGGCAATGGAAAGTTGGAACACAGTAATCAGGGGATATCAGTTTGAAACCTACCACAATGTGTTTGAATTTGCACTATGACAGAGGCTATTGCATGGAATCAGAACACCGGCCTCTAAATGCAGGGAGGATGTATTGTGGGGGAAGGGGCAGGAAGTGGGGGCCTGGGGCCCCACACAGGAGGGAAGACTCCATCAGAAACAAGCACAGTAATGAAAAAAGTGTGTTTCCAGCCAGACTAAGGCCTGGGCTTGTGCGTGCATGACCACATTTCATCTGGTGACAACACAGGAAGTGGGGATCATTATTAACTTCATTTTCATTTTTGTGGCACTGGGAATTGAACCCAGGGGTATTCTACCTCTGAGCTACACCTCCAGCCCTTTTTAATTTTGAAACAGGATCACACTAAGTTACCGCACTGGTCTCCAATTTGTGATCCTCCTGTCCTAGCCTCCCAAGTACTGGGATTACAGGAGTGTGTCACCATGCTCTGCTATTAACTTCATTCTTTACACAGAGAGCTAGAACTTGGAAAGTTAATATGACACAGCTATTGTGGCCTTGCTGCCCTGGGGGCCCAAGCAAGAAAACGCTTGGTAAAATGCCCCAACTAAATGTGACATAAAGATCCCTCCTGTTTTAGTCAGCTATAACATCACTGCACCCAAAATACCCGAGAAGAACAACTTAGAGGAGGAAAGGTTTAATTGGCTCATGGTTTCAGAGGTCAGTCCATAGTCAGCTGACTCTAAAGCAGAAGCATCGTGGTGGCGAGGCATGGTTGGGGAAAGCTGCTCAGCATCTTGGAAGTACAGAGATAGCCAGTGGAAGGAACCAGCGACAGAGTCTCCAAGGCCACACCACCAGTGACCTACTTCCTCCAGCTACACTCCTCCGGCCCACAGTTACCGCCCAGTGAGTCCATTCGAATGCTTAATCCACTGATGAAATTAGAGCCATGATTCAATGATTTCACCTCTGAATATTGTTGCATTGCCAACGCATGAGATTTTCCAGGGGACATTCTATGTCAAAACCATAACACTTCCCATGTGGCCGAGAGAGGAGGGGCAGAACAGTCGCTAGGAACACTCTGAGCTCTTGAGGAAGCAGCTGTGGGAGTCAGGCCGAGGCAGTGAGGACCAAGCAGCCAGCAAGTTCAGGAGACACTGGGGATTCCCACCAGAATGGCAGCTGCTTGAATAAGGGAGCCCCAGAGCCAGTCCTGAAGTGGGAAAGAACCCAGTCCCGGGAAGTTTTGCCTGTGATCCTGGATACAACTCAGGCATTAGAACCCAACAATGAACAGCACATAAATAGAGATGGAAAACCCAGCACCCAAAAACCTGTCGTGTAGCTATAGACCTGCATCTTCTCCCCATTGGTGGGTAAGATCTTTCTCTTGGGTTTCCTGTAAGAGGTTTCCAAACACTCTCCAGGTTTTGTTGGGTAGATTTTTCCCTGTGTTTCTGCCGTGGCTCCTTCGCATAGTCTAGCAGACACAGCATGGTGCTGGGTTTTCCTTCTCTATTTGCTTGACAACCATTGTAGGTGTGCCAGGTCCCATTGCCTGAGTTGTGTCTGGGATAAATGACTACAGGAAGGAACCATGGGGAAATGCAGGGAAAAATGCACCCAACAAAACCTGGAGAGCCTTTGGAAACCTCTTACAGGAAACCCAGGAAAAAGTCATTCTACCCACCAATGGGGAGAAGGCGCAGGTCAGATGGCCACGTGGGAATGAAGTGGCACAAAAGGAGGCCATGCTTGCAGATTCTGCTCAGAGGGACTGACGAAAGTTATGGAGGGTGGCAGGTCAGGATCCACGGGAGTCAGGGGTCATCTGGAACTGGGACACTGTGCAGTTGGCCGAAAGAGCACCAAGTCAAAGCCAAAGACAGAGTCATGTCCAGCCCTGCGGATTTTTGTAGTTTTGGCCCCTGAGTTTTTGCATATCTTCAATGAGCATGGTTATTCCCACCTCGTAGGTTAGGGAAGGATGGCTAAGGCCATCTGGTCTGTATTCACCCTTCCACGGGGTCAGCGGCCAGATAGCCATGGTGTCTCTGTGCTTCGGGGTCTGGCCTGTATCTCCATGCTTGGTTCCCAGTTTTCCTTTCCTCCACCCCTTCTCACATCCACCCACACGAAGACTGTACCAATGTGTGGAGTGCTCAGCCTCCGTTCTCAGCATTCCACCTTAAATCCATTTAAGGTGTAGAGGGATCCTGTGAGGAGGTTTTGATGTCTCTGCTGGACCTCCTGACGCTTGGGATGAGCTCCTTGGCCCTGCTCCATCTTCTGAGGCCAGCTGACCCTGGGTTCTCTCTTAGCCAGTGATGACCTCTTCCTCTTCCCAGGCCTCTGGTGTCCTGAGCCCTTCGTGCCTTCTGCCACTGCCATAGAACATGGGGGCGGGGGACCATAGTGCATCCCAGCCTCTCCGCACCCAAGACAGTCAGCTTCTGGACCCTAGTTATGGCCAAAAGCTGAGCACTTAGCACAGGCATTCTACCATGCACTGTGGCACCTTGCCTAGGTGTGGGAGGATGGTCACAGGTCACAATGGAGGTATCAAAGGGGATCCGTGCACCCCGGGGCAACATGTTCTAACAGATCCAACTGCAAGTTGGAAGCTGTGTTGCAATCAAAATAACAGGGCCTAGCCGGGCGTGGTGGTACACACTTGTAATCCCAGTACTTGGGAGGCGGAGACCAGAGGATCCAGGTTCGCGGCCAGCCTCACCTACTTAGTGAGGCCCTCCGCAACTTCGTGAGACCCGGTTTCAAAATAAAGTATAAAAAATAGAAGCCGGGTGTGGTGGCGCACGCTTGTAATCCCAGTACTTTGGGAGGCAGAGACAGGAGGATCCGGGTTCGTGGCCAACCTCAGCGCGCATGCGCTCTCTCTCTCTCTCTCTCTCTCCCCCCTCTCTCTCTCTTTCTCTCTCTCTCTCTCTATCTCTCTACCTAGTGAGGCCCTCCGCAACTTCGTGAGACCTGGTTTCAAAAATAAAGCATAAAAAAATAGGGCCGGGGGCTTAGCGCGGAGGTAGAACGCCCCTGCGTTCAATCCCCGGTACCACAAAAAAAAAAAAAAAAAAAAAAAACGCCCCTGGGTTCAATCCCCGGTACCGGAACCGCAAGGACATGTCAAGGGCTTAACATGTCCTTGAAGGCCCAGGCCAATTAGAAAATAATACCCAGGGGACATGCGCTGCAGGCCCAGCAAAAGAGCTGTGTAAAAGGACCTGCTTTTGCCTCTGG
>PVJS01047736.1:0-15335 GCA_004027185.1 Glis glis
TATATACAAAGGAGAATTAAGTAATACTATTTGGGCTAGGGATATGGCACAGAACATATGCTTAGCATGCAAAGGCCCTGGGTTCAATCCCCAGCACTACCAAAAAAAATCTTTAGGGTCTGGGGATATAGCTCAGTGATACAGTGCTTGCCTAGCATGTCAGAGTCCCTGGGTTCAATCCCCAATAGCATATTCACATCTTTTAATACTGTGTATTCCTTAAAGACTTATTGTGGCTTTAGTTCTTTTTGACCAGTAGACTTTTAAATTTTGTGCTACAGAATTGGTGGCTTTCCCATCACCATTACAGTACTGGAGTATTCTGGACTGACTGTATTTCCTCCACCAGTGAGTTTTGTACTTTCCTGTGTATTCACAATAACAATGACCCAACAACCATCCTTTCATTTCTGCTGGAAGAACTGCCTTAAGCATTTCTTATAAGGTAGGTTGTGATGAATCCTTTCAGCTTTGCTGGTCTGGGACTTTATTTCTCCTTCCTTTCTGAAAAGCAGCTTGGCTGGGTATAATATTCTTGGCTGCCAGTTGTTGTTTTTTCTTTCAGCACTTTGTATGTTTCATCCCACTCTCTCCTGGCCAGCATGTTTTGCATGTTCTGTGCTCAGAAATCTGCTGATTGCCTAATGGGGATTCTGTTATATGGGACTTGATGCTTTTCTCTTTGTGCTTTTAAAACTCTGCCTCTGACTTTTGATACTGTGATTATAAAGTGCCTTGGAGAGGGCCTCTTTGGGTTGAAGTTATTTGTGAATCTTGAAGCCTCATGGATCTGGATGTCTATATCTCTGTTGAGATGTGGACATTTTCAGCAACAATCTGATTAAATAAGATTTTGCCCTGTCTCTTCTCCTTCAGAGACTCTTACGATGAAAATGTTTGTTTGCTTCATAGTGTCTATAATTCTTGTTGGCTGTCGACACTCTTCTTCATTCTGTATTTTAGTTTGCTTTGTTTTCATCTGACTGGGTCGTTTCAGAAGGCCTGTCTTCAAGTCCACAGATCATTTCTTCTGTTTGATTTAGTTTGCAATTACAGCTCTCTGTTGCATGCTTATATTTCTTTGCTGGTGTTCTCATTCAGATCATGGCTATTTTATTCTCTGTGTTCTCTTGTATCTCACTGAGTTTCCTTAAGACCATTAGTTTTAATTTCTTTTCAGAAAATTGGTAAATTTCCATTTGAGCTCAGTTGCTGAAGACTGTGTGTCTATTTTGTGATAACATGTTCCCTTGCTTTTTCATGTTTCTTGTGTCCCTGTATTGATGGAGCAGAAACCTCCTCCAAACCTTAAACAGTAGAAGACCTGCAGATGCCGATGGTGCAGGGTGCAGGGGGGGCAGGCTTGTTCTGGTATAATAGTGTAGTCTCCCTGCAGTTTCTCCATTCATGATCAGCCTCAGTAGTGGTTGTGTGTGCCTCGGAGGCTCCCTGTAGGACAGAGGCAGTGAAAGAGGCAGTGCATGTTGGTGGGACTGCAAACTAGTACAGCTGCTTTGGAAATCAGTATAGAGATTTCTCAGAAGATTGGGAATGGAACTACCATATGACCCAGGGATAGCACTCCTGGGCATCTTCCCAAAGGAAATGGAATCAAAATATTATAATCAGACTTGCATCTCCATGTTCATAGCAGCACAACTTACAACAGCCAAACTATGGAATCAGCCTAGATGTCCATCAATGGACAAATGGATCACAAAACTTTGGTATATAAACACAATGGAATTTTACTTAGCCATAAAGAAGAACAAAATTATATCATTTGCAGGAAAATAGATGGAGCTCGATAAGATTATACTGTGAGTATACCCAGTCCCAAAGAATGAGTAGATGTATGTTCTCTTTTATGTGGAAGCTGGAGAGATATTCGGAAATAAAGGCAACTTCGGATAGATGAGTAAAGACTCCAGGGGAATGACTCGGGGTGGGGGGGAGATGAAGTCATAAAGAATGCATAGTAGAAATAATACCATGAATGTTTACAAAATTGCCAATTCCAATCTCAAAGTCTTGCAGGGTGAAGGTGGGGGGACCCAGTGGGGAGGACTACAAGAGTTGTATGCATGTAATTTTCTAGCACTCTGTACCCCAATATGATGTAAAATTGCAATGCACCCACCCAATAAAAAAAGAAAAAATAAAGAAAGAGGCAGTGCAGGTCATCAGGGCCTCTGTGTCAAGGGCTTCAGGGACCTGACTATTCTCATCTTCTCTACAGTGAGGAGTTAACTGAGAGTCTGTCTGGTATGAGATCTGACACAGACCACAGGTAACCAATTGGCACTGGGTCCCAGGTGCAGACACTCAGTGTAGCTCTGGAGCTGGGGCCTTGTCTTGCTGTTGTGGTCCCTGTGGTTGGAAGACAGGTTCACCCTCCAGACACAAGTGGATATGGATGGCTCACCACTCGGCAGCTGCTCTGAGGCACACCCATTACAATGCACTGTTACCTGCCTCCCCTTTCGAATGATCATTGGGAAGTATTTCTTCTGCATTACAGCACAATAAATTACATCTAACAACTAGAACCCAAATGGGAACCCAAACCTCAATTTATATATCCCAGTCTTCTGTAAAAAAAAAAACTCATGGGTAATTATTAAACAACTGTCAATACCCTAGTATTAGGACTTTGTTGACAGCACTCATCTCTGATGCCTCCTCTGCTCCTGGTCTAAGCTCTGTGGTGCTGTCCCTATGATGACCTGGGGCTCTGAAAATTCCTGACATGATGCTGGAAATGTCAGATTCAGCCAGCTTCAGTGGTATTTGTCTAATTTTCTAAAAAGCAACCCATCTACAGAACTTCCCCCTATTCTTTTGTTTGTCCCTTAGGTGCTGGGATGGGACTCAGGGCATCATGCAGTCTAAGCCCATGGTCTACCCTGAGCTTCCTCCTCATTCCTCTTCTTGCTTCAAGAGAGGCTCTTGGAAACTAGAGCCTTATGGGTGCCCACCACAGCTCTGCTTGTCTAACGCCTGCTGTTCTCACATCTTGCTTCTCCGTCAGCTTTCAATTACTTTGTGTTCAATGTTGTCACACTGATAAAATGTTCACATGCGGTTTCATTGTCACAATGAAGAGAAAACAGGACAGGAGCTTATGGGATCCTTTCCGCGGTATAACCTTCACTGGCTCTGCTTCTCCAGTGGCAAGTCCCCAAGGCCCACCACCAACCTCTCAAGGTCCAGCTGCACCCTGGGCTCCCCACATAGCCGTCCATCCATACATGGTTTAGCAATGTAGGCACCCATGGTGACTGTCTTCTGTCTAGTGATATATTTTCATCATCTTGGCTCAGTGTTATATCAAGTAAACAGAAAGCAATGTAGTTTCCATCAGAGTCAGTGAGAAGAGGGACCAACTGGGCTCCCGCTGGGAAGGACCCTGTGAAACAGCAGAGCTGGGAGGCTAGCAATGGGCTGTCTCAGGAGGCACCACAGGGTTTCAACACCAAACTGAGCTCATGTCCCAAACTTTGCCTTTGTTAAGTTTCTAGACCTCCCCAAACTTCAACTCTTGCCCCTGCACAAGGGAGGTTTATTTTGTCTACTTTGAAAGACTAAAAGAATTCAATGTTAGTATGCAGAAGTATTGAAGTTCCTCTCCAATTCCTTCCAGGAGGTCCTGGCAGGGAGATTGTTTCTACTGATAACAGTACATCTAAACTCATTACATTGTTTAAAGACACTTTTAAAATATGATATAAATTTATATTAAAAGCATTTCCCAGTACCCAGGATGGCCCCCAGGAACAGGTGCCAATTAATCTAATAATGTTGGCTGAATTCAGAAGCAAGGACAAAACAGGTCCCAGGAAAAGTCTCAGGCCGGGAGATTTGCAAGGACCAGGTCTCAGACACTTCCTGCAGCAATGCAGCCAGATTGCTCCTACAAACCTGCTATCCTAGCCTGGACACCAAGTGGCTCCTTCACAGGAAGGACCGCCTGCGGGTGTGTGGATCCAAATCCCCCTCCCTTCTCCAGCTCAGCTCCAGCCCTCGCCTGCTGGAGAGGGAGGCTCTTCCTACACAGAAGTTAAATTAAATCCACAACACGTGTACTTCAGAGCTCTTGAAACATCTTGCAAATCTTTTTGAGGTCTCAATGTTTCTCATTCAGCTCCGAAGTCAATTTTTATTATCCTTGTCAGGTTCTATTTACTTTGATAGCATTAAAGGCATATCTTTCATTGATTCATTAACAACAAAGAAGCAATACTGACACAGTCTTCATTTGATTTGCTATACCTCTGGATAGATCTTGGATTGGGGAATGGAACTGCTTTTATTCTTCTCTCATGGAAAGATAACTTGAGACCAAAAACAGATTTTGCTTGCTATGGAAAGCAGAATACAGAAAGTATGACCTAAAACCCCAAAATCCGACTTGAGGTCCACTGTGACCAGGTGAAAAGAGATTTCTCACCATCTGTCAATGTACTGGTTCAGTGAGATCCAGCTGAAGCCCTTTAAAGTAGAAGGACTTTACCCATTATTAGAGACCCCCGGAGAGGTGGTGACTGGCTTTCAGTGCAGGTCTCTTGGCTTGAATATTGACATCACACTTTAAATTTCAAGAGCTATTTCCTCTACAGCCTTAAAAGGAAGTTTCTGCAATACCACCAACAAGACTAACATCCAGGGGAAAGTCCTTGGTCCCAACAGACCACCAGGGGGCAGCATATTGGAAGCTTCATCTTCCCTGAAGAGGCAGCTCAGGTCAGGGCAGGTCTGACCAGGAGGGAAAGGTCCACAGAGACCTCCACCTCAAAACAAAAATGCACAAGGCAAAATTTAAAGGGAAGGGAGGGAATTGGAGAAGAAATACAGGCACCAAGAGAAAAAAGGCTTAACAATGAATTCAGCAATCAGATGGAATATCTTGAAGAGGAAAATATATAACTTGCAAATCCAGTACAAGGATGGCATGCTCCTGGAGGGGACCCGAAAGCAGGTGGGCTCAGGGGCCTGTCCAGGTGATCGCAGCACAAAGCTCCCCTGCCTGCAAGGAGGCTGGCACAGGAGGCTCCACTTTCCCTGTCTGTGTAGATCCAAAGCCAGGTCTGAGGTTGGTGGGGTCACTGGGTACAATCCTACCCAAGGCTGCTGCTCTGGGCAGACTGGGGATTCTGGACTTTCAAATGTAGTGGCATGTCCCGTATAAACTTTAGACATCCCCGTACAAGGTAAACACAGCATTTCCTTGCTTCCTATCAGGAAGACATGGAATGCCAGGAGACATGGGGACTTCTACAGCCCCTGAGACCAGATATTTATCCTGGATGGGATGCTGTAGATTCCAATTTGATTGCTATCACATTATTTAACAGATTTTTTTTCCTCACCAGTAATCATTTATGACTATGCTAAACAAAATAGAGTGAAAAGTCACAATTTTAGTTAGCACTACATGTTTTAAGTAATTTAGGTGTAAGGCATAGTTCAGTGAACCAGAAGCCCATTCAGTGTGAATTTAGAACAGGAGCATTCTCTAGCTCTGCATATCAGTGCTCTTCAGCTCACCACTTACATTATCGTGTACCCATAACTCCCAGATCTGTCTCTCAAACCCTTTCTCCACTCAAGGATGGTGGCCTCTTGCCAGGACTGATCTCATATCCTGAGGAAGGTGAGCTTGGAGCCCATTCCCCCATTGCACCTCTGATCCACCTGTGGAATGAAACCATTTCATGCTTCCTTAACAGAAAAACAAAAAAGAAACAACAGAAGCATGTGGGATAACTAGAAAGAGGGAGAACAAAGCAGGTTCTCTATAAAAAATAGCAGGAACCAGCTGTCAAAAACAAACAAGGAGAAGTGGGGTGGGCGGTGTGTGCTCAGAGAAGGATGGGTCAAGCATCTCAAAGAGTTAAGTACACAGGGAAGACCCCTTTTCTCCCAGGAACCAGGCTTCTGTATGATACTACAGGGGGTGATAGCATGCCATTGGGACAAGCCCCTGCTCCCCACAGTCTTTGGTCTGTGGAAGAAAGCCCTGCACCCAAGGCTCAGGAGGTAGGGCAAGTGGTTGCAACAACTCTCAGAGGGTTTGTTCCCTCGAATTCTCAAAGGATGAATTTGGGGCCCAGTTCTGGTTAAAGGGAATGGGGAAAACATGGTGAGACTCCCTTCCTGGAGATGGAAATGTTGGGCTCCTTAGGTACCTCCGCAGTGCCCTCTTTTCCTACCTAAAGACAGCCCACTTTGCAATATAGCTGCCCTACTGCAAGTGTGGGTCAAATCCTTGGGCTGGAACCCTGAAAGCTCAGAAGAGCAGAGGCTTAGCAAAAGGATGGGAAGCACTGGGTCAACACATTATCAGGTGGCCATCTGTCCTCCTAGGTCAGAAGAGCAAGCCCTAGTCCTCAACCACAGAAGACTGAGCACATTTCATAGCCAAACACATCCTGCTCTGACAGGATTCACAGGCTTCCATAATGCTAGTGCTCAATGCCACAGACACTGACGGAGTGGCCAATGACCAGGCTCAGGCTGTGCTGACATGGGTTTCCTTTTCTGTTTTTCTTTCCCCAAAGGTGCATATATGCAAAATTTTAAAATGTAGGGAAACATGTGCACATTAAGTTTCTGAATATAAAACATCTCAGTGCAAATAGTTAATTTTTAAATTAGAGAAAACCAATCAAATCCCATATCCATATCAGATCATTTGTGTATGGATAATTTGAACCTTGTAATCCAACTGGTCTGAAATGCTGTTTTCCCCCCTCTTCTTTTGTATTACTACTCCAGGAAGTTATCAAACTAATACTGCTCAACCCTGGACAATGGCCCACAGAATGTTCAAAAGTAATGGGGGAGTTTGAAATCAACTGCACAGGTTGCTAACAGAGTTGTAAAAGGCAGGGCAGCATGGCAGATGAGCACAAAGCTCCAGGGACAGGCACAGAGATGTATCCTAGCTTCACTATTTTCAGGTGTGTGTCCTTGGGCATCTCTTTCATGCATCTTGTTCTCAGTATCCATACCTGGAAAACAGGGATGCTCACAACAGTCCTTATTCAGTAGGGCAGTTAGCAGTCACATGATTGGCACCCAGAACATAGAAAATGTGAGTTAAAAAATTTAACTATGCTTTTTTTCCTAAGTACTATCCACATCTGACATCACTTTATCTGCACCTCTGCTCATTGTCTGTTTTCTTCCACCTTAGTATACGTTCTATGAAAGCAAGAAACTGGTTTTTCTTCAGGACTCTACTTTCAGCACCAAGGACAGGGCTCATCACAGAGCTCTGTGAGTGCTTGTTAATGGAAGGAAGGAGGGAGGGAAGACTCAGGGAGAAAGGAAGGCGGGAGGGAGGGAGGAGAGAGGGAGAGGGAGGTGGATACTAGGTGTTAATGAACATCAGAAGTGGAGAGTGGGGGCAGGGAACCAGCATCCATGTCAGGTGCCTGTGCAGCAGCTGAGCACATGTGTGTGAAGTCAGCATCGGAAAATTTAAGAAGCATTTAAATTAAGCTAGTGGGTAATGTGCTCCCCAGACTGTGAGGATGGAGAAGGTGCCTGCTTGCTGTGGTTTTGAAGAGGAGGGACAGTAGAGAGAGGACCTTAAGGAGCAGGTGTGGAGGGAGGGCAGGGCTGGCTCAGCTCAGGGCACTTCCATCGTCAGGACATGGTTTCCAGCTATGACTCATGAATTCCTGAGCAGCAAGGCCATGCAAAGGGTTCTGACAGTATCCTGTGGAGCACCCAGAGTGCAGGACACACACACTGGGGTCCTCCACTGGGGCTGGTGCAGGTCCCAGCCCCTCCTCAACTCAGTGGCCCTGGTCTTCACAGGTCCCTCCCATGGGGAGGGAGACAGGGATCCCAGACTCTCCCCAAAGCAAGCAGCAGTGACCCTGAGCCTACAGATTCTTCCTGTCTGCTGAGATCAGATGTTAGGAGGAAGACCTACAAGTGTTCCTATTTTGCTTGGTGGGAAATTTGTTCATATCACTTTTTTTTTTTTTAGTGAAACACTAAAAATAATGTTCGGGACACTAAATGTTTATCACAAATTTCAGTTTCTTCAGTTCCTTACCCATCCAAAATCATGATTATAAATTTTTATAACTGATTCATTCAGTTATGACAAACTTCATCATAAACATCAAAGAGAACACCCATGAATACTACAATTACAGAATACCCTTCTCTCCTTCTCTCTTACATCAGGGAATACATGATAGAAGGTCACTATTTTGTTTTTCGAATTTTGCTAATGACTTTTCAAAACCACATCCTCATTTTCTTGTCCAAGTGGTGGTGTGCATGGCCTCTTTGACCTGCCCATCACCCCATGGGTAAGACAGACTTTGAATTTGAAATGAAATCCTTCACTGATTCTTATCTGTTGGCCAATCTTACACCTTATTCTTTCTCTTTCCTCAGACTTACATCTATATCCACAAACAAAAAAACATGCTAATGAAAAAAAAACGAATGATGTTCACAAAGATTACTTACAGAAACAGAAGTGTATTTGAGCAATTTTTCCCTCAGTTGTTAACCAGCCAACCAGATGGCTTACAGTGTGCAAAATTAATTAAACATGGCTAATGCAAGAGTGAAATTGGTTTCTCTTTTGCTTGTAGAATTTCACTCTAAATGCACTGGAGCTGGAGGCTTCTGCAGAGCTCGTTGGCTCCGCAATTACAATTTGATATACAATAGGAATACTTTAGTCCAATTTAACCATGATGTTTGTTTTGAAATGTCTTGAAACCCTTAGAGAATGATCTTTTCATCCAGGGACAGGCATAGTTCTTTTCCTTTTCCTGTTATCTATGGTTATAACTTAAACTATATTTTCTTATAAAATGAAATTATTTTGTATTGCCAAGAAAAACGATGCTAAGGAGTGTCCTGTGCTCCTGTCTCTCCTGACCTATAAATGGTGCAAGTATCAGCACACCCCTCCTGCCTCTGGACCCATGGCTGCGTCACAGGCTCACTGGCCCTCAATCCCTGATTAAATATAATCTGTCTGCTGCAAGCAGGTTTAGTGACCTTGCTCAGAAGGAGGGAAGTGCATCCTTGCAGTGACTCCTAAATGCCCCTGGGGTGAAAATGAATCTTTATACGTATATAAACATCATCATGAGAGAAACATCACTTTGTGATGCCTTTCTCATCAAACACACTCCTTCTAGAACTCTACCTTCCAAGTGAAGGACCTCTACAACACAATGCTACAGAACCTCCTGTGATTTATGCTCCAGGGAGGTGCACTTCCTGACATCCCCCAGCAGCTGTGTAGTCAAGACACCCCAGCCTGGGCTCCTGTCTCCAGCCATGGCTTACCTGAGGGGGCTGTGCATGCTCTGTCTGCATGCTGGGCTCATGGCTTGGTTAAAATCAGGTGAAATGTGCAAGAAAGTTTAGAGAAAAAGTATTAGCATGTTCTCCACTGTTCACCCCAGACATGCACACTTCCCACCTGTGGTGAAAACAGTGTTCTTGGAGAGTCAGTGGTGGGCTGGTCGTCCTCTGCTCTGTGTCCCAGTTTGAGATACTAGAGCTTGCTGAGCCTACAGGGCCTCCGGGACCCCTGACTCACTTCCTCTTCCAATTCAGACCGAATGATTTACATTAATGATCACCCACACCAGTATGCAGGATATGTCACACAAACTCTACAGATCCAAGTGGGCTGGTGGAGGGGCTGACCTGACAGAACAGCAGGAGAGGCTGGACCAGGAGGCTGCCACCGTGAGCTGGGGACTCTAATGGCCATAGGAGTATATGCCACTTAGCATAGTGATTACATGATACTGGAAAAACCCTGCTTTTATGGAAAACTAGCTGTCCAACTCTGGAGTACTGGCCAGCAACCAGTCTTCTCAGTAACTGTCAGGTAATTCTGTGATGCTGATCTCACAGACAGTGTTTCCCGTGGTGTACTAACGTGGTGGTTGGTGGACTGATGCCAGCTAGGGAACACTGAGTGGATGCATTCTCAGCCCTATTCCTGCGGCCCCTCCTTGGGCAGTACCCTGCGATCCTGTAACAGGTTTGCTACCCTCTGACGGCCACAGGCTTCCATGTTGGAGATTTCCATGAATACAATAAATTTCTCCATCGATATTTAATTCTCAATTTTTAACACACCCAGAGAAACTCAGCATTCAAACCACAGAATTGTCAGTACTTCAGAGGATAACTGGACATGCCAGCCCTCTCTTAAGGGATGGAAGGACCAACAGAAATGAAAGGGGGAAAACGTATCAGGGACAAAAACCTCCTTTGAGACAACACAAAGCTACAAAAATAAAATGGCAGTTTCAACAATGAAGCAAAATAAACATCTGCTGTTTATACATACATACACACACACACACACACACACACACACATATATATATATATATATATATATATATATATATAATATCACTGTAAACATCTATGATTTCGCACACAGGGTGGAGGTGACTTTACCTGCTTGGTCTTTGAATATTTTTGAGATGACCACTGGAACGTTGTGCTCAGCACCTCCCTGAAAGACAGAGCCACCAGAAGGAAACATTATCACAGTCAATGCAGAAACATACCTTGAAAAGAAGAGCAGGGATGGAAAAGAAACACTCCTACCTTTATGCTGAGGCCCAGGCCGCCCACAGGCTGTCTGCGAAGCGTAACAGTCCTGTGCTTTAAAACATTTTAGAAAGTAAGTTTAGGTTACAACACACTACCAGAAATTGAATGTAAGACATACACATAAATTCTCAAAACATTATTTCCAAACAACATTGCCCAAACACTGCAGTCCTGGCACTACTTCTAATCTTCAGTCTGTAGTATTACACACAAGGAAACTAAGGTACTGCTCAACCGTGGCCCTCTTGCAGGCCTTGCTGGGAATCGGGCAACTTCCTGCAGTTGGTTTCCTCTTCCCCATCTCCCTGTGAGGAATGGAGCCCCACGTGGGAAATAACCAGTCTTTGTTTTTCATGTGGTTAACTATGAAGCTGGGACACACACTCAGTTCTATTTGGAAGTTGGTCTCTTCCTACTAATCCCAGAACTGGGTCCCTCTTCACCATAGGTCTCCGCTTGCTTCCAGTATGTTTAAGACAATGTTTAAGTCATGAGAATTAGCTCACGGATGATTAGTTCTTTCATGCCTCTGACCATCAGTGTCTGATAACATGGAAATGCAGGTGGTGATAAAAGCTAACAGTACAGTACACTCTGCACTGGTGTGGACAGACCCCACCTCGTGCCTATGGGACTATGCCATGCCTCTAGTCTGCTGCCTGGGTGACTGTTACACAGCTGCAGGCAGATGTGGGAGAGGGCAGAGGGGAGGTGGAGGCTTGTGAACAGGCGGGGGGGCATGTCCTTCACTTCACACAGATGCTGGAGGAAAACCACGTGGCATGTGAGCTTTGATCTCCAAGTGGAGACGTGAACACTTTCAGACTGAATGTCTCTCAGAAGAGTCTGCAGTAGTGGAGGGAAGGTAGAGGCGCGAGGGGAGAGAAGGGGATGCTGACAGCTGGTTGGCACAGCTCCTGCCCACGTCGGGGCCCAGCCTGGGGCTGGCTGGTGGCAGCAGCAGCTACTGAGAAAACTGCTCCCTGTGTTGGTGTCTTGGTGTCTTCACAGCCCTCAATATCCATGTGTGAGGTGTGAATTGACTCTTAGGAATGAAAACATTACAAACTCAAGAAGCCAACTCGAGAGCACATATACTCACTTTAAAGTGTGCATGGGAACAAGGCACATACCATTTTAACTAGAAAGTTAACTATTTTGAGGTTTTTTTTACCCTAATGACATATTTCACTGGTGAGACACTTGTACAATCCTACACAGAGAAAGACCGACATTCAGGGGCATCATTTCAGGGTAGCCATCCTGATTTTCCTCATCCAAGCTGGGTCCCAAATGGGACAGACCTGTGGCCACACAGTTGCTCTTTCCTGGGACATGTACACGCTGGCTCCCAGTGCAGAGGCCGTCGGTCTTACAGAAGTGCCAGGAACACTGTCACCCACATGGCAGCAAGAACAGCAGCAGCACATGCTGCTTTTTAACCCCATCCATCATAGCAGCATTCATAGCAGCCGATGTGTAAAAACAACTCCAGTGTCTGTGGATGGATGAATGGATAAAGAAAATGTGGCATACACCCACATGGGATTCTACTGAGCCCTAAGGAGGAAGGGAGTCTGTAGTATGTGACAACATGGAGGAACCTGGAGACCACCGCGTTGAGAACAGCTGGGCACAGGAAGACAAGTACCACGAGATCTCACATGTGTGTAAAATCCGAAGAGCTGATCTCGCAGTGCTGAAGAGCAGAATGGTGGATGCCAGGAGCTACGGGCTGAGGTGTGGCAATGTTGGCCAAAGTGAAGTGTGTCAG
This sequence comes from Glis glis, assembly GCA_004027185.1. Classification (NCBI taxonomy): domain Eukaryota; kingdom Metazoa; phylum Chordata; class Mammalia; order Rodentia; family Gliridae; genus Glis; species Glis glis. The sequence continues at coordinate 12,404 of PVJS01047736.1, forward strand.
TGGGTGGGAGGGACAAGTCTCTGATGTACACATGGTGACTAGAGTTAACAATACTGCCTGGTACTTGAAAGTTGCTATGAGGGTAGATCTTCTGTGCACACGTGTTCACACATGCATGTGCATGCATGCAGGCACACACACATGCACATATGCGAACGCACGCGCGTGCACACACACACGCACACGCACGCACGCACACATACACACACACACACACACACACACACACACACAATGGTAGCCATGTAAGGAGAGGGATGTGTTAGATGTGTTAACTATCTTCGACCGTGGCGATCTTTCACAATGCACATGTATATCAAATCATTGCCTTGTACAACTTAAATATATATTTTTATTTCTCAATTATACCTCAACAAAGCTGAAAAAAATAAATCCCATTGCGGGGGTAGAGAGTGTCCCAGGATAAGCCCTATGGAGACGGGAGGTACTCCTGTGTTCAAGAAGCATAGCATTTCTCTCTTAAAATACAGAAGTCTGACATTCCAGATCAATAATGTGCCAGAGTGAGTATAAGCCAGCCAAAAATAAAGGCATCTACTCACTTGTTCATTCACTACATCCCCACTGTGCTCAAGGCACAGCAAAGGACAGGGTAAAAGGAATCCAACTGCCACTCTTTCCTCTGGTCATGCAACCACACGCCCTGTTATTTGCAGAGAGATTTACTGAGCAGTGTGGCATTAAAGACTGAATTGTCTACTCTCACATTAGCGGGCAATCTCTATAATAGGAGATTGCAGAAAACACTCAATTGTTCTTGAGTTCAGCTATTGCTATAAGCATTTGAACCCGAGAGCAAGAAAATACATATCAGAGAGTTTATTTAAAGCAAAACCAAGTTTGTTTCTCTCTCAATAGTCTTTGCCAAATAATGACACTGTGTGTGTGTGTGTGTGTGTGTGTGTGTGTGTGTGTGTGTTACTGAGGACTGAACTCAGGGGTGTTCTACCTTTGAGCTATACCACTATCCCTATTTTATTTTTTATTTTGAAAAAGGGTCTCACTAAGTTTCTAAGGACCTTGCTAAGTTGCTGAGGCTGTCCTTGAACCTGTGATCCTCCTATTTTATTTTTTATTTTGAAAAAGGGTTTCACTAAGTTTCTAAGGACCTTGCTAAGTTGCTGAGGCTGGCCTTGAACCTGTGATCCTCCTATCTCAGCCTCCCAAGTACTGGGAGGCATGATGTCCAGCTATAATGACACTTTAAATGTGTGATTTTATTCATGTATGTATTTCAGGAAGTTATCCTGAGATAGAATGAAACCTCTTTGCTACTTCAAAGGAAGTATCAAGAACTGGTCACCGGCAGCCAGGTGAGCTAATGTACACCACCAATCTGAACTAATATTTTCAACAGGTCGGTAAGAAAAAAAATACAGGAGCACACCTTTAATATTTGTTTAACAAAACTCAAAGAGCCAGAATAATATCTATTTAAATACGTGCACTATGCTGTCAGCTAATGTGTTCTTTTTTGTATAAATTTGGACTTAGCCATATACATTTTTCTAAAATTGAGTCTCAGCACCTGGAATTAGATTAGAGCACAGGTCCTTCATAGGAAGTTGCTGTGGACTGAACTGTGTATGTTGGAGTCCTAACCCTCAGTTTTGGAGACAAGGCCATTCAAAGGTCATTAAGGTCAGATGAGGTCATGAAGGTAGGCTGGATCTAACAGGGCTGGTGTCCTGATGAGAGGAGGATGACACCAGCTCTCCCTCCCCTCACATGAGGTCATACGAGGAAGGATGCCATCTGCGAGCTGTGCAGTGCCCTCCCAAGAGGTGGCCTCCGCCGGCACCTCAGACTCCAGCCTCCAGGACTATGGGAACACAGGTCCACTGTCTGGGCCGCCCTGTCTGTGGCCTCTTGTTATAGCAGCTCGGGCTGACTAGACACTGCAGGATCATTCTGGAAAGTGTGTTGGAAACCATCAGGCTGCATGAAATTCCAAGGCAGGGAGTCTCTTCCGTGGAGAGTTCCTCTTTGGAGCACCAAGGAACCTAGTGCTTCAAAGCTGGAAAAAAGCCCCAGGTGACACACGCTTCATCCCTTCCTAAATGAGCCTTCTGTAACTGTTAGGGCTTTAATTGAAGTTAACTTTTTTTGCATTTAAGAACTTTAATTTTCAAAGCAAAGTTTATAAAATTAGTGGATGATGAAACCGTAAATGAGAACCAAAACTTCTGCAGGTTTGGATGAAAACTTTCCCACTGCAACCTGCTGATGTCCCTCATCCTGCAGCCACCCAGAACCCATCATTTTAATTCAAAGTTCTGGACAGAATGTTACACGGTGCTCTGCTGATGGGTGTGGAGACAGAAACTAAGGTAACCCAGGGCATCTCTAATCCATCAGGAGACAGAAACTAAGGTAACCCGGGACATCTCTAATTCAACAGAAAGGCTCTCTGTCATTGCTCAGTGCACGTTCTACAGAGCGGAAGGCTGTGAGACCAGAGCTGCACAAGGAACTGAAAGGGATGGTTGTGAGGATGGTCTGCAGCCAGACACCATGCAGATGGGCTCCCTGCAGACACAGCCTCCTCGGCTTCCCTGTCCAGGGGCCTCACTCCCTGATCCAGGGAGCAAAGTCAGAATACAGTATGATAGGACTTTGGAGGAAGGAGAGACTTTAGAATCTGTTATGGTTTCAATATAGAGTGCCCCCAAGAAAAGCTCCTGAGTTGACAATGCAGAAATGTTCAGAGGTGAAAGAATTGAATCAGGGTTCTAACCTCATGACTGGATACATCCACTGATGGATTAATAATTTGAATGGATTAACTGGGTGGTAACAGATGGGGTATGGTTGGAGGAGGTAGGTCACTAGGTCACTGGGGGTGTGGCCTTGGGGACTATAATTGTTCCAGGACACACACACACACACACACACACACACACACACACAC
>PVJS01047737.1:0-15335 GCA_004027185.1 Glis glis
CTCTCTCCCCCTGTCTCTCTCTCTCTACCTAGTGAGGCCCTCCGCAACTTTGTGAGACCCGGTTTCAAAATAAAGTATAAAAAAATAGGGCCGGGGGTGTAGCGCAGAGGTAGAATGCCCCTGGGTTCAATTCCCAGTACCGCAAAAAAAAAAAAGAAAGAAAATCTTAAGTCTTGATGCCTAGCACCATTTTCCATTGGTCTCTCACTTACACAATTTAATAGTGATTTGGGACCCAAGCAAGATGGTACCCTTCTCTAGGGTTTGCCTTCTAGAATATTCTATAAATCACATATACGCATGCAAAAATAAATTTGCTAACACAAGGATGCATCTGTTTTTCTGGATCCAGCTTTCATTACTGGCACCATATTGATACATAATCCCACACATCCATTTTTATAACTAATACTATTAATTAATTAATAGTAATTAATACTATTAATACTAATAATTAATACTATTCAGCTCCCAGAAAATACTACCCCTATCTCTTGCCATTTGTCCTCAAAACACACTATCACTGTATCTGAAAGCCATGAAGATTTGGGGTTATGCAATCGCCAACATCAGAAAGGGACACTGCTTTGGAGTGTGAGGAAGATTTGAGTGGCAGAGAACTTAGGTAACAGGAACGACTACATAAATAAATAAATAAATAAATAAATAAATAAATAACATCAAATCCTGCATGGCAGATATCATGACTGCAGTAAACTAATGGACAATATATATTTTCTTCCTAAAGTGTTGAAAGTCAAATGTCTTGTTTCTCTTCATGTTCCAATTTCTGCTTCCATATTTTCGCAGAATTTTTAACAGTTGCTTTTCCAGTTGAGGAAAACTGTCACATCAAACAATGCACATTATCCTCAAATCTGTGTAGGTCTCAGTGTAACACTGAAATATCTTACTGGTTTGACATATCTTTTTTCTTACCTTGGCAACTAGAGGAACATTAAACACTAGAATCAAGAATAATTTTGTTTGCATAAAAGTTATTAATTAAATTTAACAGAACCCCAAGTCATCCCCCAGCCTGAGTTGACTTTGTGATTTCTACCTTGTGTGCAAAGAACCCAGTTCTGCCATGTCTGGAAAGCTGACCTATAGATCTTTGAGATAATAAATGAGTATTGTTTTAAAATATCAAGTTTGTGTAATTGACTATGCAGCAACAGAAAACTAATATGGTAGCCCGGCGTGGTGGTGCACGCTTGTAATCCCAGTACGTGGGAGGCGGAGACCGGAGGACCTGGGTTCGCGGCCAACCTCAGCTACTTAGTGAGGCCCTCCGCAACTTTGTGAGACCCAGTTTCAAAATAAAGTATAAACAATAGGGCCGGGGGTGTAGCTTGGAAGTAAAATGCCCCTGGGTTCAATCCCCGGTACCGCAAAAAAAAAAAAAAGAAAACTAATATGGTGATCTTGGACAAGAAATAAAGTTCAGTCCCCACCATTATAAAATGAGATAGTAGGCCCAAATCACCAGCTTTCTCATTATAAAACACCATATTTTCATGGTTCTACTATAAATAAAAATCAAAGCTCTGTTTCTGTGATGTTATCAGATAAGAGAAATATTGTTTAAGTGTACTGCAATGGGGAAGGATAGAAGTTCTTTGGAACACTGGTTTTATTTACAACCTCCAATGTTAGGGTGTCATTAGATTGATCTGACATATTTTAAGCAGCACGTTTTGTAGGTATTATGTATATTTTTAAAATTAGAACCTCCAGGCAGATTTACAAGGGAAAATTTGTTTTATGGAATTGAATGAGATGGTTAACCATTGAGCAATGGCCAGAGAGAAAAGACTTTGAAAGTGCAGTTAGTTATTATAATAATCTATTTCTCAACATTGACCATGAGCAACATTAGTTTTGAGACAGTCTGAAGACTATCCTCTATCAAAGCAATGGGAAACTGAATTTGAACTAATGGGAGTTGCATATGCACCAGGTGTGAGGACCTGGAAAAATAGAACCCGTTGCTCTCAATCAGTACCTGTCAGTCACTTAACTACATTTGGCCTATTGGAGGATGCGGTTTGCAAGGTGAGGAAACTGTTAGCATGCACCCTGTTCATCCTCCAAAAGTAGATAACTTGAAATGGTCATGAGCCATCTCTCTCTCTCTTCCAAGAAAAAAAAAAAAAAAAGAAATACATAGAATTCCACCTGCATTGGCTTCCTAGGACTGCCAAAACAAATCACTGTGTGTTTGATGCTTAAACAGAAATGTATTCTCACAGTTCTGAAGGTCAGAAGTCTGAAGTTAAGGGCCGGACGTGATGGCGCACGCTTGTAATCCCAGTACTTTGGGAGGCAGAGACCGGAGGATCTGCGTTCGCGGCCAGCCTCAGCTCTCTTGCTCTCTCTCTCTCTCCCTCTCTCTCTCTCTCCTTAGTGAGGCCCTCTGCAACTTTGTGAGACCCAGTTTCAAAATAAAGTATAAAAAATAGGGCCGGGGGCATAGCGTGGAGGTAGAACACCCCTGCGTTCAATCCCCAGTACCAAAAAAAAAAAAAAATCCAATCTCTGTTTTGTCTTTATATTGCCTTCTCTGATGTGTATCACAGATCTCCCCCTACCTTTCTCCAATAAGTGTATTTGCCTCTGGATTCAGCGTCTACCTGTATAATTCAGGGTGATCTCATCTCAAGATCTTTAACTTAATCACAGATGCTTACTCTTTTTCAAATAAAGTCATGGGTTCCAGGGATCCATGCTAGGACATATCTTTTGGGGGCTCCATTCAATCCCTGCCACTTCTTTTTGTTATTAGCTATCATAGGTTGAAGTGTGCCCCCTCCCCAATTTTCATGTGTGAAGTACTAATCCCCAGCACCCCCCAGAATGTGATCTTATTTGGAAATAGGATTGCTGCAGACAGATGTAATTAGTTAAATTAAAATGCGGTCAGCAAGCTTAAATGAAATATGACTGGTATCCTTCTAAAGAGGGGGAATTTGAGCACAGACACAAAAACAGGGAGCATGTGGTATGAAGAGGAAGGCAGAGACTGGGGTTGTGCTTCTACAAACCAAGGAGCATGCATGATTGCCAGGAAACCACCAGAAGAAAACGAGAATCATGAAACAAATTCTTCCTCATAGCCTCCAAAGGAACGGACCCTGCAGACACCTTGATCTTAGACTTCCAGCCTCCCCAATGGTGAGATAATTTCTTTTGTTTAAGACACCCAGTTTAACTGGGCATGGTGGCACACACCTGTACTTCCAGTACTTGGGAGGCTAAGACAGGAGGATCAGAGGTTTGAGGACAGCCTCAGCAACATAACAAGACCCTGTTTCAAAAACAAAAAATTAGCCGGGCGTGGTGGCGCACGCTTGTAATCCCAGTACTTTGGGAGGCAGAGATCGGAGGATCCGGGTTCGTGGCCAGCCTCAGCTCTCTCTCTCTCTCTCTCTTTCTCTCTCTCTCTCTCTCTCTACTTAGTGAGGCCCTCCACAACTTCATGAGACCCGGTTTCAAAAATAAAGTATAAAAAAGAGGGCCGGGGGCGTAGCGGGGAGGTAGAACACCCCTGCGTTCAATCCCCAGTACCGCAAAAAAAAAAAAAATTAAAAATTAAAAGGGCTGGGGGTGTAGCTTGGAGGTAGAATGCCCCTTAGTTGAGTTCCTAGTACAATAAAGAAAAAGAAAAAAGATACCCAGTTTATGTACTTTGTTACGGCAGCTCTAACAAATGAATACATTATAAACATATGGATATCATTTTAAATGATGATAATAATCAAATTATGGTTTTGTAATCTATAATAATGTTGCATTTTACCTGTGAACATTTCACTGAAAGTTCTCTACCTTAAAAGCAACTCTGTAATAAATATGTAAGTATGTCAATTCTTACTTCTTGCATTTTTTTTGGAAACAGTCTAAGAAATGGGAATCCTTTATCAAAAAGTCTAGAACAATAAAAAGGAAATATTGTTGCTAAATTGCTTTCCAAAGAGTTGTAACAATGCACCTTCCATCTGCCATGTGATGAGTGATTTGTGTTTTGTCACCAACATTTGGCAGTATCATTTCAAGTACTGTCACACGTTTTGAGGACACATTCAGATCTATTCTTGAGGGACACGGGGTAACAAAGAGTATACTTACTTGATCCTAACTTTCCCTTTCTCTCTCCCTCCCTCCTTCGGTCCCCCCTTCCTCCCTCTCGCACTTTCAAGCAGTCACCAGAGGGAAATTAGCCACAGTGACTTCAGGCTACACCCTATTTCACATATTTAACTAAAGAGAATCCAGTAATAAAGAATTCAAGATGGGTGTGATTTTTTTTAAATGCATGAAGTTGCACATTGCATTAATTCCAACTTTCATGAATTAAATTATATTTCTTTAATTGCATGTCGATTGTCCTAAGGGAATGAGAACAACTTATAGGGCACGAGCCTCCTTTGGATTTTCTTCATACAGCGTATTTATTTAGAGATTTATCTTCCACATTGTCTAGGGAATTAGAAAGGGCGTTGACCCTTCTTTCAGCACTTCCTGGTTAAGGACCAGGACTGCACGCTCCAGTAGGTCTCTCCCTCTCTTAAGTCTTCCTTGACAGCTGCATTTTTCTTCCGTTGAGAATTTAACAATGACCAAATCCCAAAAAAAAAAAAAAAACGCTACCAGGCTAGGAAGCGAACATTTTATTATTATTATTATTCTTTTAATCCAGAGAACAGCAGCTGAGCACAGCTGGCCGGCCTTTGTGCTGGCAGCCCTACCCACGTACCCGTCCCAACCTCACCGTTCGTGTGCAGAACCTGGTTTCTGCTTTCTAAGCCCAGGATCGAGTAAACCGAGCCTGGGTCCTCCGCCCCCCCAAAGCCCCGCGCTGGCAGGCTCCGGAGCAGATCCGAGAGCATCCTCCCAGGGGTGCGCATGGAGGAGGGGCTGAGTAAACTGGGATCTGTGGCTGCCTTTGCAGCTGGGGGTTACGGGGTTCGGGAATAAATTGTCCTCCAAGCGTGCAGACCAGAATTCACCCCCCCCCCCTCACACACACACACACCCTTTCCCTTTCAAGGTGTGGGAACTCTCCTTTTCCAACCAGGAAGAGGCGCTGGTAAAAAACCGATGGCGACGGTGCTGGGTGAGGGGGTGGACCTCACAAAACCCCGGGAGTCGTGGCTGGTGCACGGGCCGGGGCGGGATGAATGGAGGTTCGGGCGGGCCCAGCCCTCGGAGCCCCGCGCCTGCTCCCGCCCGAGCCCGGCTGCCCAGGCGCCCCGCGGCGACAGGGAGGTCGCAGAGACAGGGAGGGAGGCGCCCTCCCGCCCCACACCCAGGCTCCCCGCCGGATATATAGTGTCTGGTGCGGGAGCCGAGGACCAGAGCGGCTTCCTCGTGGCTGGAGCGCTTCCGTGGCCCCGGGCCAGGACCGGGACTGAGCGCAGCACTCGCCGGACCCCACCCGGCGCCGGAGGGCAGGTAAGCCGGGGTGCCCTGCGCTCGCCCCGCGGGAGGGCGGCAGGGCGCGTCCCCGGGGTGGGTGCTGCAGGCGGGCGGGAGGGAGGGTTTGCAGCCGCTGCGTCCCGTGCAGCAGCCCCAGGCGCCCCGGGGGTCCCCGCAGAGCCCGCCGAGGTGGGGCGCGCCCGGGTGAGACGGGAGCCCGGGAGCGCAGGGCAAGGTGACCGCGACGACCTCGCCTGCGGCTGGGGACCCGTGGGGAGGCGTCGGGGCCGATCCCAGTGTGCCTCCGGAGCCCCGGGGCTGTTCCTGGAGCGCGCACGAACCACGTGTCCAGCGGCGCCTGCCCGCGGGCCCCTCTCCAAGCGGGGGACACCCGGGCGCGCGTCCTCCGAGCCCCTGGCCCCACCCCGGGCCGCGCACGTCCTTCCAGACCCTCCCACTCGACTCCCCGGGTCGCTAACCCGAGGCTGAGAGGGGCTGGGCAGCGGGGGTGTGGGGGGATGTGGGGTGGGGGGTCCCCCCGTTGGAAGTGTTTGACCTGCGCCTGGAACCCGGGCGTCTTCCTGTAACCTGGGTATCTGAGGACGAGCAAGCAAGGGAGCAGGGGCCAAGAGACTCTAACTGGAGTAGATGTCTTGAGGGAAGGTTTTGCAGCCCCCCAACCCATCCCCACCCCTTAGCGAGTAAGATTCCCAGCGGGGCAATTGCAAAAAAAAAAAAAAAAACACAATTCATGTCCAGCCTTATTTAGAAACCGTAGGAATGGGTCCCACCCGCAGCTTCCTTACTTTGTCACCTTTCGGGGAGGAGGGTAGGATTATGAACCATTTTTCTACCTAGCGAGGCACCAAGGTTATTACTGCTGGGGATGCAAGACTTTGGTGACTGAGTCATGCAAGAGCGCCTCGCTGTGCGGGCAAGCAAGGCGAGGAAGGACATCGTGGGGACAGGAAAGGAACTGGGAAACTCAAGTGGGCCCTGTGTTCCTGCTTGCTATATGCTGTGTCCAGAGAAGGGTGACACTCTGCAAAAGGAAATTTGAGATTCCCCTGTGGTTCCAGTATTTCCATGTAGATGCGTTAGAGATTTGACTGATGGGCGTATGTAGTGTTATAAGGCAGGGCAAAAGAACTAGATACAAATTTAAGGCCGCCACCTAAATTACCAAAGCAGGCATTTCAGGAAACTTTACCTTTGGGGATGTTTGTATGTGGGATTTCTAGAGATGGCCAAGAGGTTTTTACTGGCTGAGACTGAAGTGGTGTTAATCTTTCATTTATAGTATTTCTAAGAATCCAGGTCTTTCTCATTTCTGAGGGCATCGTCTGCACCTGTTTTGTTAACGAATTCCTTCCGCCCTTACTCCAACTTCAAACAGTGGATTCTAATTATCTACAAAGTAGATGTGAATCATACCACCACTAGAGAAATTTAAAAATTAATATACTTTCCCTAAAGGAGGCTAGAGTGACCCAGCTACAAAAGAAGATGGAAAGCTTCCTTTAAGGGGCTGAAAATAAACAGCTCATTTTTGGGTATCATTTTGGATACATTCTTTCTGGCACTTTCTGGCAACATCTGGTCACCCTTCAGAAATCCTCCTTTCTGTATTAACTCCCAGGTGCTCACAGAAGCTCATTTATTCACTAATACAGTTTCCTGGAGGCTCATGCCCAGTCAACTCCAGCATTCCAATATATTCTGCCAATATATTGTCCCTGCCAATATATTCTGACATTGTGGGCTCTGTGGGGACATTTATTATTCATGAAGAAGCATTCTGAATGCTTACTTTTGTTAATAAACCTCTCTGAGCATCTGATAAGAGCTACGGAATACACACACACACACACACACACACACACACACACACACACATACTTGTTAACACAGAATCCTGCTCACACCTTCAGGAGTTCACAGCCTCCTAATGTCCAAACACCCACATTCTAGACCTCCAGCGACCCCAGGCCAGGCCAGATTTGTGGAAATGCAAACTGTGTAGTTGCCCAAAGCCTTGTGCTTAGAAAAGCATTTGGTTTAATGCTCTGTTGTCACTATCTGCTGTCTTAATAATTTTTTATGTTTTTATTGGTGCATTGTAGTCTCACATCACAATGAGTATCAGTTTGGTGTTAACATACATGCACACAGCTCTTGGTGCCCCCCCCCACATGTAGCACTTGCTGTCTTAATAATTTTCCAAACAAGGGGCTCCAAATGTTCATTTTGCCTTGATCTCTGCATATTATGTCCTTACCCCAACTTGATAATCCCATTCCAGAACTGACTCAATTACAGCATTGCCTCACAGCAGTCCCTATCTGTATGTGTGTGTGTATGTGTGTGTGTGTGTGTGTGTGTGTGTGTGTGTGTGTGGGTGCATGGTACTGGGGATCGAACCCAGAGTGGTTCTACCTCTGAGCCCTATTTTACTTTTTTATTTTGAAGCAGAGCCTCACTAAGTTAAGGTGTGCTGGCCTTGAACCTGCAATCCTCCTATCTCAGCCTCCCAAGTACTGGGATTACAGGTGTGTGCCAAGGCACCCAGCTGCAGTGCCACTCTTAAAGTGAGTTCTCCCCCATAAACCTGAATCTAGCTGCTGCTTACTTAGATGCCCTTGAATATGCTGCTAATCTTGTCTTTATCTCAGTCTACCCCACTGACAAAATAAACACAACAGACAATATATTCTATTCTATATATCTTAAAGATGGTTGTATTCTCTTTAGGTAAAAACAGATAGTAATTGTAAAAATGTCTACTGACACTGAATAGTTTTATGCTAACAAAGATGGTATTGTAATAGGCTTAACCTTTCTACTCTATTTTTCAGAAGTAGCTTGAGTATGATTGGTTAAGCACCTTGAAAAGGTTGCAGAGAACTGTGTACCAGAAATAATTCTTAATTTGTATTACCTGGTGTACAGGTCAGAGTCCTGGCTCTAGTACTAACTCTTTTAGTAATCTTTAATAAGTCACATTTTTAGTATCCCATACAGGATTGTTTTAAAAACTAATGGGAATAATATGCAAAAAAAAAATTTCAGTCAGGCACGGTGGTGCATGCCTATAATAAAAGTACTTGAGAGGTTGAAACAAGAGGCTCGCAGGTTCAAGGAGAGCCTCAGCAACTTAGCGAGACCCAGTTTCAAAATAAAAAATAAAAGGGGCTGGGTGTGTAGCTCAGAGGTAGGACCCCCCTGGGTTCAATTCCTAGTACCCCCAAAAGTTGCATAACCTGTATAACCCTTATATTTTGGTAAAAAGAAAATAAAAAGTATCTAGTAGTATTCCATATTTTAAATATGCCTTTTAAGGCCAGACATGGTGGCGCACACTTGTAATCCCAGTACTTGGGAGGTGGAGACCGGAGGATCCGGGTTCGCGGCCAGCCTCAGCTCGCTCTCTCTCTCTCTCTCTCTCTCTCTCTCTACCTACCTACCTAGTGAGGCCTTCCACAACTTTGTGAGACCCGGTTTCAAAATAAAGTATAAAAAATAGGCCCGGGGGTGTAGCTCGGAGGTAGAACTCCCCTAAATTCAATCCCCGGTACCACAAAATAAATAAATAAATACACATGCCTTCAATATTATTATTTCAGCAAGATTAGAACTGGCAACTGAAAAGAAAGAATAATTTCTTGAATCCCAAAGATACTTCCTGAACTAAATTCATGTTTGGGTCTAATTCATCCACAAATTGAACAATGAAAAAGTGAATCGGTGATTGAAATTTTCTTTAGGAGGTAGTCATTGCTTTATTTAACATAAAAAGTCCACATGTTTGAAATCTTGATCAAGTCACCCTTTTAAATATTCTAGGAGATGCCTAAGAAATCTGAAGTCTACTTCACCTCTTACCAAGTTATCTTCACCTCCTTATCTCTGGTTCCTTTCCAGAAGGGAGATTGGAAAACGTGAGCCAGTCCCCTGTGCCTACACCCCACCCTCCCTTGGCTACTTCTCTCTGATGTTGGTACTTATCTGTATCACTTTTCCTTCCCAGCCCAATGGCAACATACTCAGAACACTTGTGTGTGTGTGTGTGTGTGTGTGTGTGTGTGTGTGTGTGTGTATTACTAGGAATTGAACCCAGGGGCATTCTACCTCCAAGATACACCCCCAGTCATTTTTTTTTAATTTTGAAACAGGGTTTCCCTAAGTTGCTGAGGGTCTCACTAAGTAGCTGAGGCTGGCCGCGAATCTGCTATCCTACTGTCTCAGCCTCCCAAGTTTACAGGCGTGCACCACCATACCTGGCCACTCAGAACTGAGGAAGAAAATAGAATAAAAGGAAGCGGCTCAAACCCCCATATCAAGGTCTAACAGTGGAGGCACAAAAAGTGGTGGATGGAGAGGCTTTTTTTTTTTTTTTACGGTACCAGGGATTGAACGCAGGGCGTTCTACCTCCGCGCTACACCCCCGGCCCTATTTTTTATACTTTATTTTGAAACCAGGTCTCACGAAGTTGCGGAGGGCCTCACTAGGGAGAGAGAGAGAGAGAGAGAGAAAGAGAGAGAGAGAGCTGAGGCTGGCCGCGAACCCAGATCCTCCGGTCTCCGCCTCCCAAAGTACTGGGATTACAAGCGTGCGCCACCACGCCCAACATGGAGAGGCATTTTTTCATGTAACTACTCTATGCAGGGCCATGACTTGCACTTGAGGATACCAAATACCAGGACCGATATGAGATAAAGTTGTGGCATCATTAGAAGACAAAATAAGTAGATAAAAGGTATTAATGAATGATAATAAATAAGTCATTGCAAGGCAACAGAGGATTAGGTACCAGATGAGTGGCGCAGAAAACAATGAGTTCCCGAGGAGAGAATGAAATGGACAGCAGGGCTGAGGGAAGCCTGAGCGGAAAGGCACAAGAGATGGATGACTTTTAAAGGTCTGGTCCTACCAGAGATGACTCAACAAGACTTTGCTGTTGTTGTTGTTGTTGTTGATGGTGGTGGTATGTGTATATGTTGTGTGTGTGTTACTGGGGATTGAACCCAGGGACGTTTACCTCTGATCTACACCCTCAGCGCTTTTTTGTTTTGAAACAGGGTCTCACTAGATTACTGAGAGTCTCGCTATGTTGCTGAGGCTGTCCTCGAACCTGCACCACCATGCGTGGCTCTAACAAGACTTTTGGAAGGTAAGCTTGTGAAAAGGAAAAATCCAGGTAGAACTAAAGTTACATGTAAGGAGAAAGCAGGTGATAAAACTATAAGAGAGATTCCCGCTGGCTGCCTTCATTCATGTAATACATTATCATCAAGCCTACAGATGCTGGCAATTTCTCCATATTTTGTGTCAAACGTAGCGGGTATGTTGCCAGTCCTTTGGGAACCTACAGACATCTATGGAGTAAACATTTAATAACAAACTGTGGGATGTAGTATGGAGAAGAACAGAGTACCGTGACAAAAAACAAGGGTACTGACTCAAATTTAGTGCTCCAGGAAAGGTCCACTGACAAAGATTTAAAAGGATATTTAAAAGAAGCATAGGAGCCGGGCGTGGTGGCGCACGCTTGTAATCCCAGTACTTGAGAGGCTGAGACCTGAGGATCCGGGTTCGCGGCCAGCCTCAGCTACTTAGTGAGGCCCTCCGCAACTTAGTGAGACCCTGTTTCAAAATAAAGAATAAAAAACAGGGCTGGGGGTGTAGCTCTGAGGTAGAACGCCCCTGGGTTCAATCCCCAGTACCGCAAAAAAAAAAAAAAAAAAAAAAAAACATAGGGATTAACTTGAGAGAGAGAGAAAAACAGAGAGCGGGAAAGGGAGAGAAGCGCTCCGGGCAGAGGGGATAACCAATGGGGAGGCTCCAGGAGAGAAAAGGCCCAGTATTCAGGAGAGGGAGGAAGCCGCATGCTGGAGCCTGTGCATTCGCAGCTGAGACTGCGGACAGGTGGGCAGAATGCTGATCTTGCAAAACTTCCAGGTCTTCATGAAGGTTTTGAATTCTATTTTAGTGAGAAGCCATTAAAGATTTCTAAGTCAGAGACTGACCTAAATTATATTTTAAGGAAATCTATATGGAGCCCATCCGGAGAATGGGCTAGAGGGATAAAGGATTGCAGGCAAGTCAGTAGACAAAGAAGAGGCCCAGAAGTGCGGAGACCAGAGATGCCATTTCCAAGTGGGATCGATACAGCTGGGTGAAGACTGGATAAGGGAGGTGGGCAAGGCTAGAAGTGTGAGAATGAATTCCTTCAAAGGATACCACTTAACATTTAAATCCCAAACAGTAGGTGCACATGCATGTGATTCAGAGTTGTCATAAGAAGAAATGAAGAGCCGGGCGTGGTGGCACACGCTTGTAATCCCAGTACTTGGGAGGCGGAGACCGGAGGATCCGGGTTCACGGCCAGCCTCAGCTACTTAGTGAGGCCCTCTGCAACTTCGTGAGACCCGGTTTCAAAATAAAGGATAAAAAATAGGGCCGGGGGTGTAGCTCGGAGGTAGAACGCCCCTGGGTTCAATCCCCGGTACCACAAAAAAAAAAAAAAAGAAGAAATGAAAAGTAAAGCAATTACTGATAACCCTGGTTAGTACCTCTGGAAAGTATACTGGCCATTGGGATAGGGGTACAAAAAAGGAGGGGGAAATGTTTGCTTTGCATACTATTTTCTGTATTGTTTGAATTTTTTTTTTTTTTGCGGTACCAGGGATTGAACCCAGGGGCATTCTACCTCCGGGCTGCATGCCCAGCCCTATTTTTTGTTCTTTATTTTTTTGAAACAGGGTCTCACTAAGTTGCGGAGGCCTCACTAAGTAGCTGAGGCTGGCCGCGAACCCGGATCCTCCAGTCTCAGCCTCCCAAGTACTGGGATTACAAGCATGCGTCACCACGCCTGGCCTGAATTATTTTTTTAAACCATGATTGCATTATATAATTTTTTAAAGGTTGTAACCACTACTGATATAGCTCCTGTTTTTCTGACTTGAGCAAACACATGGAATATGGTAGAATTTTCTAAACTGGCAAAAACTGGGGGAGAAGGGTCTGATCCTCACTGAAAGGATTGTTCAAAAACATAATTCACTTCCTTGCTTAAAACCTTTCCCTCCTTCTTCCTTGTCTACAGCAATGTCTCCCAGAATGTAGTTTGCAGATCATTAGTTTCTTGGAATATTAATAACAGTTAAGTGAAGAAAAAGAAGTTTCCCTGATCTTTTAATTATGAAAAAACACTTGGTATAACCCAGTTAAGCAGTTTTATTGCAGGAACCTTTAATATACGAATGCATATTAAGAATCATCAGAGCCGGGCGTGGTGGCGCACGCTTGTAATCCCAGTACTTTGGGAGGCGGAGACCGGAGGATCCGGGTTCGCGGCCAGCCTCAGCTCTCTCGTTCTGTCTTTCTCTCTCTCCCTGTCTCTTTCTCTCTCTACTTAGTGAGGCCCTCCGCAACTTTGTGAGACCCGGTTTCAAAATAAAGTATAAAAAAATAGGGCCGGGGGTGTAGCGCGGAGGTAGAACGCCCCTGGGTTCAATCCCCGGTACCACAAAAAAAAAGAATCATCCGAGAAGGAAGGACATTTTATGTCACACATCCTAAACGTATTAGACCTTGAAATGCTTTTTCTGGAAGAACATCTAAGGGAGTTAGCATTCAGCAACACGCCCTCTGGGAAATGCTGCCCTATATTAATGATTAAACTTCTTAACATCCGCTGCTCTCTACCAACCATAAGCTTCTCTTATCTCTTAGATGCTACTTGGTTGGGAAAGTAGGAGAACCAAATTGACTCTGCTTATAGGCATTAAGTAGATGATGCAGTCCGCTGTATAGGTAAGAGATATTCACGTGAGATCTACAATCTGATTAAAACCAAACTGTTTTGTTTTTATTTTTATTTATTTATTTTTGTGATACTGAGGATGGAACCCAGGGGTGTTCTGCCTCTGAGATACACCTGCACCTCTTTTTATTTTTTTTATTTTGAAACAAGGTATTGCTAAGTTACCACCTGCTGGCCTGGAACCGGCAATCCTCCTATCTCAGTTTCCCAAGTACTGGGATTACAGGCGCGTGACATATTTGTTGGTTCTTAATTCTTGCTTTCCTGGCAGGGCTGTGCAGGACCTTGCTGAGGTTCATTCTGTCAAGTCTAGATTTACCGGTCAGGAACCTGAAGCTTAGAGTGGAGAAGACTTTCCAGGGCCTCTTGGGTTCTATGCTCACGCTCTCCTGTTCTGCACCTTATTTGATGTTTGTAATCTGTCACCTGCAGGGCCGCACAGTGTGACTCCATAGGGCATTTGCAGGAGCAATGGTTTTTTTTTTTTTTTGTGGTACTGGGGATTGAACGCAGGGGGGTTCTACCTCCGCGCTATATCCCCAGCCCTATTTTTTATACTTTATTTTGAAACCGGGTCTCACGAAGTTGCGGAGGGCCTTGCTAAGGAAGGAGAGAGAGAGAGAGAGAGAGAGAGAGAGAGACAGACAGACAGGGAGAGAAAGAGAAAGAGAGAGCTGAGGCTGGCTGCGAACCCGGATCCTCCAGTTTCCGCCTCCCAAAGTACTGGGATTACAAGCGTGCGCCACCACACCCGGCTAGGAGCAATGGTTTTGTGAGGCATCTTATCCATTCTCTTTGCTCATTCCCTGTGCATTTGCCCGGTGGTGGGCTGGAGGCAGGATTGCAATCTATGACCAAAAAACAACACCACAAAACATAACAGAAGAAGCAGGTTCGCACAGCTCTGCTCCATATTCTTTTCCAGGGATTGGCAAATACTACCTGAGGGTCAAATCTGCCTCCTGTTTTTTGTTTTGTTTTGTTTTGTTTTGTTTTGTTGTATATCCCTTGAACTAAGAATGGTTCTTATATTTTTCAGTGGTTGGGAAAAAATCAAAGCAAGAATGATGTTCCATGGTATGAGTAAATTATATGAAATTCTCAAATTCTATTGGCATTGGAGTCAGGACAATGCCATTTTTTGTGTGGGGGGGATTAGTATAGCTAATTGTTACATGCAATATGAAGAGCACCGGGCGTGGTGGCGCACGCTTGTAATCCCAGTACTTGGGAGGTGGAGACTGGAAGATCCGGGTTCGCGGCCAGCCTCAGCTACTTAGTGAGACCCTCCACAACTTTGTGAGACCCGGTTTCAAAATAAAGTATAAAAAATAGGGTGGGGGGTGTAGCTTGGAGGTAGAATGCCCCGGGTTCAATCCCTAGTTTCGGGAAAAAAAAAAAAATATATATATATATATATATATGAAGAGCAGAAGACAGCCTTGTAAGCAAGAGCTTTTAAACTATTCCAACACTTGAACTCATCTATAAACCGTGAGCGCTCAGATAAATATAACTACAGCCCCCCGAGGTAGAGGAGGCAGCTAACCTTAATATGACTTGGTTATTGAAATGTGCTTCCTCCGAGCATGGATTCCCTATAAGTATTCATCTCTGATTTTTACTTCAATAATGAGGGAAGTCTATTTTTTATCAACACACACATTTTGTGAAGACTGATGGGTCAGGGGTGACATTCTTAATTTGGGGTGACAGAAATATATATTTCTTTGTGCCCACCGCATACCTATTGCATCAGAATTTCTGGTATAAGGACCCCTAGTTGTTTCACAAGTAGCCAGCATAGGTGCAAAAATTGGGGAGAATCAGTCCAGGTACTTCCATGGGAGTTAAAGTCACAAAATAGGGCATTTGAGCCCGGCGTGGTAGCGCACGCTTGTAATCCCAGTACTTTGGGAGGCAGAGACCGGAGGATCCGGGTTCGCGGCCAGCCTCAGCTCTCTCTCTCTCTCCCTGTCTCTCTCTCTCTTTCTCTCTACCTAGTGAGGCCCTCCGCAACTTCGTGAGACCCGGTTTCAAAATAAAGTATAAAAAAATAGGGCCGGGGGTGTAGCGCGGAGGTAGAAC
>PVJS01047738.1:0-15335 GCA_004027185.1 Glis glis
GAGAGAGAGAGAGAGAGAGAGAGAGAGAGACAGGCAGAGAGAGAGAGAGAGAGCAAGAGCTGAGGCTGGCCGTGAACCTGGATCCTCTGGTCTCCGCCTCCCAAGTACTGGGATTACAAGCGTGCGCCTCCACGCCCGGCGCTTAACATCAGTAATTCTGATTGGGGCCCCATCCATTGTATTCTTCATTCCTTACTATCAGGGGTTTATTGTTGTGTTTTGGATACTGAAAAGTCTTTTCTTTCTATGTTGTGATTTGTCTGCTTATGTGGAAGACCTGGATCCAGTCAAAATTTTTAATACCATTATCATTCAATTATCATTGAGATTGAGCAGTGTACATTTCAAGCTCTCTTCTACCTCTTCCATTAAAATGTCAGTGAGACCCACTTGATCTACCTGCATAGATCAATTCCCCCCTTAGAGTTTCTGACTCCCATCACATATTCAGTGCACCTTCATTGAATGGCCATAGTGATAAACAGAGGAGCAATCACCAGTAGAGAGGTTGTACAACCCGTTTACTAAGACTACGTGTGTTTAAATTCCATCTCTTTACTTACTACCTGGATAATGTACCTCTTTTTCCTCATTTATAAAATACATATAACAATAATAATAGTAACTTTGTAGAGTCAATATATAGAACACCTAGCCAACGAATGTTTGGTACATCATAAGCACTCAGTGCTACCTCTCATGATAATTAACAGTGTACTTAACCATAGTATGTCTTTTATTCTCTGTTTTATTTAGGTCTGCCTGTGGGGTTCTCTGGCCAGTAGATATTATCTGGTAGATACCAAATAAAGAGAATTCTCTTTCCAGGGATATTGGAGATGCATGAATTAGAAGACCTGTTTCCCTGCACTGAAGTAGATAGTTGCCAGGGAAAGTTCATTACAGGAATGTGCACATGCTATTATGGGAGCACAGCACTGGATAATGACTAATCCTCCCTGAAGAGTCCTGAAGAGGACTTAAGGAAGAAAATCATTTTGAGAATGTGTTTGAAGACTCAGTATGAATGAATGAAACGGGTGAAGAGAAAAATGGCCTATTCAGTGACAAGAGAATGTGCCAGTGAAAGAGAGGACAAAGTACGTGGAGAGCTGTTTACATGGACGGAGCACAAAGGTACACTTAGGGAAAGGTTAGAAGATCGAGTTCTAAAGTCATCAAAGAATATATGGTGGAAGTTATTTAACTTGAACCTGGTAGGCAAACAGGAATGATTAAAAGGTTTTAAAATATGGAACAGACATGATCTAGTAGCATCATGGATTTGAGAAGGTGAAGGCAAGCATAAAGATTAGTTAGGAGACATTTCTAAAACTCAGGTAAGTAATGACCAGTACCTGAATCAAAGCAATAGAAGTAGACGGTCCAACAAATGATTACAGTACAATTGAAAACTTATTCAAAGAATATAGGCACATATCACACATATATCTTAGTCTTAGCCAAGCATAATGAAATCCTAAAAATCCCATGTCAACAGAAATACCACCCCACCAAAATACTATGTTAAAATACCCAGAAACTTTTATGATCACATTCCTCAACCTGTGTAACAGCTGAATCTCAGTGCACTTCAAAAAGGCCCCCAACAATTAGTGAGAGTTCCTAAGAGGACATTTCCTGTGTGTTCCAAGCCAGAGTGTCAGCCTCCCTCACTGCTTAGTTGTGCTTTGTTCTGGCTCCAGTATGTTTTTTGTGGCTCCCGGTAAGGCTCATTTCTGCCGCTGGTGGTGGTATCTGAGTGAGAAGGCTGGTGTGCACTCCCAAGAGGCTGCTTCTAGACACTCTCCAAGCTGCACCTTGAGTGCCAGAGGAACGGTGATGCCTTCTTTGCAAAGCTGCTGGGAACAGCATCTTCTCTAACCCTGTCCACAGTCTGTCACTTAGCCAGAAGCAGCTCCTGTGATGTCCAAAATTAAAGTTTCTCAAGCAATTTCACTGTTTATGACTCTCTTTTCCTATTCACTATCTCACCAAGGGCTCTAGGTTGGATCTGGAATGTCCCCCCACCAAGGCCCATGTGCTAAAGGCTTGTTCCTAGCTTGGAGCTATTGGAAGGTGGTAGAAATTGAAGAGGTGGATTTAGTGGGAGGTCTTTAGGTCACCAGGGAGAGTGCAACCCCAGACCCTTCCTGTTTCTCTCTTTCACTTTCTGGCCGTGAGGTGAGTGATTTTGCTCCACTATAGGCTCCTGCCGTAGTGCGCTTTCTTCCCCCACCAGAAGCCTAAAAGCAATGGGTTCACCCTATCGTGAACTAGAAGCTCCAAAATTATGGGCCAATAAACCTTTTTCCTTTATAAGTCAATTGTCTCAGGTATTTTTTATAGTGACAGAAAGCTGACTAAAAACACCAAGTTTCTCATTAAAAAACCTTCTGTCCTAGTCCCTCTGATCATAGAGTTTCAAAATAAGCTTCTAAGAATCTGATAAGGACATCAGATTTCTCTTATAATTCTTTCTCCTCAGCTCCAAAACACATTTTTAAAATGAAATGAGTTCACCTGTGATACCATTCTCTCTTCTTAAAGCTTGACTTTTTAGTTATGTAGAGCTAAACAGCTCCATGTGGGTAGGAGTCCTGGCAGGTATCAGTAAGGATCTCAATCATCTACAATTAACAGAAAACTCAAACAAGCTTAAATTACAAGAGTTATTTTCTGTGCAATAATAAGAAGTCTTGAGACAGGTGGTCCAGAGCAGGTAGAGTGACTCAGTGATCATCTCTGACCCAGGTTTTCTCCATCGATGTGTAGACCTTTGTCCTTCTGTTTGTCACCCTTTGATCTCAAGAGGGATACTGCACTTACAGCCATTGTTTTTGGTACAGACAGGAAAAGGGTAGAAGGGTCAAAAAGACTCTTCTTTAGAGAGTGCTGTATTTTTATTGCAGAAGGGAGTTCTGCCTAGAAGACTTCTTCATATGTCTCTTAGCCATAATTAAATCTCTTGGCTACTCCTGCAATATGGTGGTCAAGAAAATCCTGTGCATACCTTTCCAGACTGGAAAAGTAAAAGAAGTCAGGGAGAGCATGATTGGAAATGAGCGCTGATGGGCCTACCTCCCACAACACCTACATACAAAACCATGAAAATTCCTTTTTAGAGAGACATGAATTTAAAGAAAATATGACCGAGGCTGTGTTTGCAAGACAGAAATATAAGACATCCAGTTAAATGAGAATTTCAGATAAACAATGAATAGGGGTTTTTTTTAGTACACAAGTATATTCCATTCAATTTTGGACATAAGTATGCTAAAAATTACTTGTTTATTTGAAATTCAAACATACCTGGATGTCTGGTGTTTTATTTGCTAAATCTGGCAATCCTAAGTCTTTCTCCTTTTGTGTATGAGATTTTCTGATAAATTAGCTAAAATTTGTTGCCCCAACTTATAAAGAAATACTGTAATTTCGATGTCATGTACTGCATTAGTTTAAATTTTCTTGCTGGGACACCCAGGTAACCACCTTCTGGACCTCCCCCTGAAATAATCTGATGTGTTAGACTAGAATACCTGAGGAGTTTTCTTTATCTCCTAGCCCAGACAGCAGATACGGGGACTAACTGTCACCCCAATGCACGTGGACACACACACCACTCACACATATTCCTCTCTGTCCTCCGCAATAGGCTTGAGAGTAGTAGGAGTTAGCCGTAGCCTGAATCCGTTTAACTGGTAGGAATGAAGTATGTCTGTGTTTTCAGCGTAAGAGCATCCTAAAACTATAAAATCAGTCTTTGACTGAACTAAGAAAACCCAGTCATCATTTTCTCAGATGTGTTTTACTTAATTTTGAGCAACTGAAAAATTCACTCAATTTCCTTCTCTGCAATAAAGGAAGAAAGCACGCCAAATGTTAACTCAAGTCTTCAACCTTTACAAAAAAAAAAAAAAAACAGAATACTCCTCAAACTTTGAGAACACACTTCTCCAGCTTCTACACTACTCTCACGGTGTGCGACACCCTCATCTGCACCTTCTGCCCAGGGGCAGTCTTCTGAGCTGGGAATGGGGTGCTCAGTCCAGAAATGATAGCCAGGCTGCCTATCTCCACTTCCTTTCCCTATAACATTTATAATCTGGCTGCATAGTTCCTCAGGAGAAAAAATGTCCATCATTGTTCAACAGGAAATCAGTGAAGATTTGAGTGAAAGAGAGGGCTGACTTGTGCCTGGGGGAAGTGGACATGCAAAGGAATATAAAGGAACAATGATAGGGAGTCCAAGGTAGATGTTAGAAGTTATAGTAAGAAACATCCTTAGGTAGCTCATCATAATACCTAGGGGGTAGGAGCATCTTTTCTCAATGAGCCCCAAAGGGTGAACAGATACCTTCCAGGAGCTGGGATTAAATAGCTCATCCCAGGGCCATAGGCCTGGACTGCAGCTACAACCTGAGAGTCACATTGGAGAGACTTCCCCTAACTTTCTCTACCCCAAACACCTCTCACATCCAGAAGATCTGGCACTGCCACAGTGGTCACCACTGCAGTAAAGAGGATGACTCCAAGCTGGGATGAACCATCTGCGTTCATCTTGGTAGGGGAGAGAGGAAGTGAAGCAAGTTATGGCAGACAAAAATAGAGGACTCTGGGGAACTGAGCAGCTTCTCCAGTTCTCTCTCCAAGAGGCAATTAGAAACAGATGGCACCATAGTACTGAAAAAGCCCTCTTCTAGTCCTGGGGAGTCTATGGATGGAGTTGGGGGCCCTAGCAGACACTAAGCCTTGTGAATAGTTTGCACAAATAGGTTTTTGAGCAGCTTTTAACTTGGAAAAAACCAGAAAGAATCCTTCTTGCTTCATTTTAGCGAGATTCTTTTGGTTTTTGGCTTTTTTTTTTTTTTTAGAGACTGGGTCTGACTATTCCCCAGGATGACCTTGAACTCCTAGACTCAAGTGATCCACCCGTCTCAGCCTCCCAAGTGGTTATGACTACAGGTGTGCATCACTAGGCCTGCCTGGGAATCCTTTTCATACTTAACGGATGATATTGATCATACATACATTTATTTTTGTATCTCTACTGTAAAAACAGAGACTATATCTTCATCTGTGTATCCTATGGATGTAACATCCATGAACATCCAGATGCAGTATAGATTTGCAATATATCTTTCATCAATGAATAAAATAAATAAATTTCTATTTCCCTTCCATCTTCCCAGGGAAGTAAAGGAAATGCCATCTTCTTACTGGTATGGAGAAGTTTGTCTGATGAGATCGGAAAATATTTTTACTAGTCACAGCTGAAGAATATAGAAGTAAAATTCACAAGTAAAACTACATTTATAGAACTTACATGTAAAATTCCAGATGTTCCAGAAATAATTTCAAACACTGTATTTTTTGCCACCTGGAAGTTAGCAAATAAATCTTTATTGAGCAAGACAATATAAAATGCATTCCTTAAAGGAGTTTATTATGTATGACTTTTATAATATTTCTCAATTTCCAAATTTAGAACCCAGATCTAATTACTTAATCTCTCAATATATTTTGTCTCACAGTGTCATATAAACATAATAGGCTTTCAACAATAATTTTCTTTTTGTATTTGTGAGACTGTAAAATGGTTAGACTTGTACATATATGTTTGTGTAAAAAGGTAAATATATTTCTGCTGATTGGATCCATAAAGGTCAAATTGTTAAATAAAAATTCACACATATCTTAAATTTTTGGTTGATGGTCCAATAATGTATAAGAGGGCTTGTTTTCCAATATCGTTACCAAAACTGTATATTACTTTTATTTTTAATTTTTACTAGTCTGATGGATCAAAACCCATCATTTAAATATTTTAACTTTGCTTTCCCAGATTGCTAGTGACTTTGAGCATCTTATATATATTTATTTTATCTTGTAAATATTTTTATGAATTATATTTTCTTATCCCTTATTCTTTTTTTATTATATTGTATGTCATTCAGGTCTATCTCCAGTAACAACTTGTTTTAGCCACAATTACTTAAAAATGAATTATGGGGCATATTGAATTTAAGCTATTTCTCTTGCATCTCTGAATCTTGTAGATGTGATGATGCTGATTCTAGCACCCTTTTAATAAGGTGACGATACCTAGAACTTGTGGGGAAATCTGCCAAAGTTAATTATATTCTCCCATCCTAATTACTGTTGCTGCCTCTCTCCTTCTCTGCTGCCCACATTCATAGAAGGGAAAAGCAAATGTAGATGAAAGGAAAAGTGAATGGGAATTGCTGGCCCTTGGAAATATGGGTAAGATAGAAATCCACGGCTGGTTCACAGTACAACTCAGCCCTATTCAATATAAACTACCACTAAATCATCTGGTGTACTTTTAGAAAATCAAACATATTAAAGTCTTTTATTACAAAACGCAAAGTCAGATAAATTATTCACATTGTACCAAGTTTTTTGGTTTTTTTTTTTAGAGTGATTATATACAGCAAATCACAATAAGATTGCATTTTCTGGAGTCATTTTATCAAGAGATGTACACCTATTGTATAAGAATATGTGGAACTAAAGTTAAATATATATATTTAATTTTAATATATTTTCACTCTATAAATGGGATAAACATCTCTACTTTTTTTTATCCTTTCAAGAATACTTCTAGACATCTGGCTAAATTGTGTGTGTCTTTTGTGTGTGGATTCCTGGTTTTGAGGAAAAAGAATTGTTTCATTTTTGTTCTCCTAAAATATTCATGCAGATACTCTGCTGGGTTTTGGTGCATTCTGTTGTTTTCCATTCATGTTTTTAACACCACATACCATGATCCTGATGTTCCAGTTCCATCACAGTGGTATAATATTCTAAATGATTCTCAACACTTGGTGTCAGTATCCTCGTGCCAGTTCACCAGGAACCAGTTAAAACCATGGAATCATGATTTAAAGGAAATATTATAGTTTGAAAATAAAATATTGTCTTTTATGTGTAGGAGACTTTCCAAATGATGCATTTAATCATGGTGCACATGGGTGAGTCTCCCATCAACATGACAGGACCAGTGTGCATGTTTGTCTGTATCCTGCGACTCTGCATGTCAGTTGGACAGCCAGCTCCACCAGTTTCTTCACTCTCATAGGGAGTCCAAGGGAAGACAGATAGGGAAGCATTGGATTGCAAGACATGTTCATAAAAGGATGGAAAATATCTGGATAATAATAGTAACAAATTATTGAATGATTTTTAAGATGAAGAAGCTTCCAAATAAATAATTTACTAACGACCATAGAACTCAGTAATGTTAGACCCAGGATTCAGTTCTCTGCTGTTTCAGTGCCTCTCATGAATTCTGGTCCTTAAGAGAATTGGGGAAAATAAAAATTTATCTCATTCCTGATCCTCACTTGAAATGAACATATTGTAAATTTTAGGGGAAGGAATCACTAAAATGATCTGCATGCCAAGCTATAAGGGGTCCAGATGTACAAGAATCTCAAGTTACAAAACAGACTAATTAGGCAATTTTTTTTTCATGTTAATGGCAAAGTATGGGAACCAGAAAAGACCTGGGGATGAAAAGGTTTGAGCAGTGAGTTAGCACACCTGGGTGAGAACATCTCCACTGTGAATCAGACTTTCTTGGGAAAATGGACCTTTGGGGACTCTGTTCTTCTGAGCTTCTCTCCACATCTGCTCATGGCTGTCTTTCAGAAATAATTATATTCTATCTATGTTAAGAGACCAAATCAGAATTGCATGCCTATTATCATTTTACGCAGCCATTGATTTCATTCAACCAATATTTATTGTGCAACTACTACATGTTAGGCACCATTCAAGTAGACATCAATGCGTTAATAGCTTTTCCTCTGATATTTTGCATCATATTGAAAATGGAATCAATTCACTTCACAATAAATACAGGAAATATGAAGAAGAAAAATATATACCTACTCTCACCTCTCTAATCCTTAAAATGTCTATAATGAAAACCAAGATGATTTTTTTCTTCCATTCTTACCAACCCATTTGTGATACATAGTTTTATGAATTTTAAAATGAGAAAGTGACAATGAAGAGGAGAATCCAAATTATATTGTAAATTGGTTTTCATGTACTTAGGTGACTCTGAATAGAGCCTAAGTTACAAAAGACAAAAATAGTTTGTTATCACTATTTTGTTTTCTTCCTGTGTCTTCAGGACCATCAATTCCATGTCCAGTCTGACAGTGAAGATGATTTTAAAAAAATAGATATACCTTGTTGGGGCCAACACTTAAAAAATGTAGACATAGGCTGAGATAAGATATAAGCAAATGGTTCCCCTTTTCTTTTATGTCACACACTAGGAAAATCTTCAGAACAAGCATTGAAAAGAGCTATTTTAGGGTGTCATTCAGTGGGCTTCTCTGTACATGGTCCTAGATCAATTTAAAGCGAAGTAAGGGTGAAGAAATTGGAATAGAAACCTGATTCTACAAGTATCATACATCCGAAACACAAATGAAGTAATGGAACCCAGGTGGCCACATAAGGATTTTAAAATTTCTATCGACTAAAAGAAAATGGAGAAATATTGGTTGGTAAAAGCAATGTTTTAACCAGTCCAAAAGCCTCTACTCGGGGAACAAAGGAGAAGCAGCCATTTAAATGGTACTTTGTGTCAGTAAGTTTATTAAATAGGAAGACTGGCAATCCTGGGTAAAAGTAGACTGTCCATCCAATTAAATTACAGAATATTAAAAAGGTCAAAGCAATATAGAAGTCTTCTAATTCATAGAAAACACTAAAATTCTGATTTCTCATAGTCCTGACAAAGATTGTAATTGCAATTTGAAAAGGGTAAAATATTTATCTAGTCTTTTGACAAAGATTGAAATGGGAATGTGACTGGTCACAAATGTAACCTTGCAAATGTAATGTGAAAACTAGTTTTTTAAAAAAAGGCTGAACCAATCTATTTCTTTTGTCTTTGCAATAAAGGATCACAAGATGGTTATAGCCAAATCATTTTTTAATCTTTTAGTATATAATTAGTCATTATCTCCTTATGTATAAAATTGTATTACTTATCTAAAATCTCTGTGCCTATGTGAGCTTCTGTCTCACATAGGCATTAATTCTGCATCTATGCCGTGGTTTTCTGTTAATATTTAGTTTACTTATACGGTATTAAAGACATTGAGAATGGGAGCTCTGTGTACGCATCAAATCTTTCTAAAGGATATGGGACATAAACTGCAATGTGTGCACAATAATGCCGTGACTTTGTTTGTAATAAACATTTAAAATGACCGACTTTCTCATAAATACACTAAGTAGGATGATCTATGAGATTTCTAATTTATTCTTGTTTAAAATTTAACCATGCTTTTTTAAAGCATATCAATTTTGTTAATACCATGTAATTAAAACATGTCAGTGCACAGCAAGTTTTAGTCTAAATTAATGACTATGAGAATTATTTTAATTAAATAACCAATTATAGAAAAATCGCAAGCATGAGAGCTGACATTTAAATGAATTTCATTTAAATTGCTTCTTAACATTGTCCCATCTAGGACACTAATGCAAAATGAACTATTGTATCAACTTAGATTATCACTATTTTTGTATGCACATAATGTATTCATATTCAATCACTGGAACTGAGTAGAATATTTGGTATTGATCTAAAACTTCTATTAATAAAAACACAACAGAATGAGCTAAAGTAAAAACAAAACATCTTTTCTCCTTTTCATTTTTTTTAAAAAATATGGGCTGATGGATGTTATTATAATTCTTACAGGAAAAAAATGTTTATTTGGGGATTGCATCTAATTAAATCAAGGGACTTTAAAATGCACTTTTAAATGATGTTCATCTATGATTTCAATGCCCTGCACATAGTAGGGCTCCATAAATGCTGGTTATTGGTGATAATATATATAATTCTTTGTTTTCTTTGCTTTCATTTTTCAAATGTACCAGTGTGGCATATGGCTTCCCCCTTAGGAATTGGACAACTCGAGACCCTTATCAAATGAGGAGGTCACCTGTTCTATGACAGTCCAGCTGGATATCCATCCATATGTTTATTTACAGCTCAAACACTACAGTGTTATTCTCTCTACTCAACAAATTATTGCTACTATCTTTATATTTTGAGTTAAATTTTTGGCTATTCAGTTCATAGTCATTCTTCCACAAATAAATGGATTTTTAAAACATAAAGCTAACCAACCTATCGTAACCTTTGCCACTAAAAACTTTTAACATTTAATTTCAGTTCTGGGAGAAGAGAAGGATGCCTGAGCAAACCGCACATTTATCCCAATGGTGCTGCCTTATTTATTGCAAAATGCAAGTATGGAAGGAATGACAGAAAGGATTAAAGTTTTGTCCATATGTGAAAAGAAATTGAACGCATTTTGATTCGCTGCTCAACTTTCAATATGATTTTAAAGGAAGGGTTTTACTTATGTATACCAATTATTCCTTTGTTCACTGCCACATCACACAGTTTGATACAGAAGTTATGAGTCTAAATGGACTATCATGACCCTTTTTATTTTTTCTAACATGAGTTTTATACATACCCTTGGGGGAAAATCCTATTTATTTAGTAGTGTGCAACCTACAGTAAAAGGAGCTTTCTGCATGTTTGCTAGATAAAGAAGCAACCATATTTAGATTTGACTAGTTAATTGTTCTTCTTCATTGGAATGCACTAGGGTATGTAGTTTAATTATTATGTTCGTATTTGCAGACTTCACTTTTTTCATCATCAAAAATTATTTAATGTCAGGAGAATGAGAACATTTTTTACATATTTAATCTTGCTATCACTTTAAAAATAGAGAGGAAAAGAAAAGGCTACTGCATTTGTTGTTCATTGATTAACCAGTAATGTTATGTATAAATAATGTATCTGACAGTATGGCAGCCCACTTGGGACATTATGCCATTTACTACAAAATAGGATGCAACATACAACTGAGCAGTGAGAACAAATTAAACATCTTTCCTTGGTAACTTTAGCATTTTTATTAGGTGATAAACATCACAGTGAGAGGAAAGCAGATGTAGTTATTTCAGTAATATTAACCTTAATCGAAAGCTAACTTGACATATAGCATAATACTTTTGCATTATAAAATTTTGTCCAATAACAATGGAAACCAAATTTTCCAAGGTCATTATAAGATGATATCTGTAAAAATTAATGACTATCTTGTGTAAAATTTCATCTATAGCTACTGAATTGTATTATTAATATTGATGGAAAAATTTTAAACATAAATCTAATGTCTTATAAGCATGAAAAATGCCCAAGTATTTTCAGTGTAGTATTTCTCCTGCCTAAACAAATGTGTCCTGCAGTGTTATTTGACTATGTGTGAATTTGGTCCTTTAAAGATGTGTAATATAATCTCCAAACTCTATCAGAAGCAACTGAATAGTGAATAAAATTAAAAGCAATTATGTAATCACCAATCAACATCCATCTTCCTTTCTTTTTTGTTTTATTCCATTATTTACTCATGAGGATACAGAGATGAAAAACTCAGTCCTTAAAGGAATTCACAATTGAGTGGTTGAGAACAGCTGTTAAAGATAAGATGTACTGTTTTAATAGATCTGTCCTTCTTCCTTCCTTCCTTTCCATTCAAAGATATTTATTGTGGCTTGGTGTGGTGGTGCACACCTGAAATCTCAGTACTTAGAGGCTGAGACAGGAGGAACACAGGTTTGAGGCCAACCTCAACAACTTAATGAGGCCTTCAGCAACTTAGCAAGACCCTGTTTCAAAATAAAATAAGGGCTGAGGATGTAGTTTGGAGGTAGAATGACCCTGGGTTCAATCCCAGGGGAGTGTGTGTGTATATGTGTGTGTGTGTGTGTGTGTGTAATTTGTATATGTATATATATGCAATATATGTATATATACCATATATATGTATATATACACCATATATATATATACCTTCATTGTGTTCTTATTTTGTGTCAGGCACTGGAGGAGTTTCAGTATACAGCAGTAAATCAGACAAAGATTCTGCCTCACATCATTCTTATATTCTAACTAGGGTAAGTAGTCTATAAACAATAAGCATAATAAACACATAAGCAATACTGCATGGTATAAGAGAGTAAGTGCCATGAGGAAAAGGAACAGAATGTAGATGAAGGTAAAGAGAATGGGGGTGGATGGTTGTAAAAGTGGATGTCAGGGTAGGTTCCATTGAGAAGAGGGTATTTGAGCAATGACTGAGGAAAGTGAGAAGTTAGCTTCACCTGGGAGGGAAGTAAACTAGGTGGAGGGAGCAACCAATATAATCTTCCTAAATTAGGATTCTGCCTGACACTTCCAAGAAACTGTGAGGCAGCCAGTGTGGCTGGAACAGAGTAAGTGAGGTCAAAGGAGAATTCAGGGAGGAGCCGGGATGCTAGATCACAGAGGGCTGCAGGCGCCATTATGAGGAATTTGGCCTAGTAGGAAATGGGGAGCCCCTGCAGGGTTGTCAGTGTGGTGTGGACAGGATCTCACCTCTGTTTTATTGGATTACTCTGCCTGTTTTGGGAATTCACAATAAGAAATCAAGGTTCTATTAATCTGTTGGGGCTGCCACAATAGAGTATCACAGACTGGGTGGCTTAAACCATAGACCTGAATTTTATCATAGCTTTGAAGGCTGGAAGCTGCAGACTGAGTGCCTGCTGGGTTGGGTTCTGGTGAGGCCTCTCTCCATGGCTTGCAGATGTCTACCTACTAACTGTGCCCGCTCATGAACTTTCCTCTGTGTGTTTCTTCCTGGTATCTTCTTATAAGGACACCAGTCTGTGGGATTGTGGCCCCACCCTTATGACCTCATTTAACCTTATTTACCTCCTTAAAAGCCATATAGCCAGTGCAGTTACATTGGCGGTTAGGAATTCAATGTATGATTTTGACAGGGACACAATTCAGTCCAAAACAAAGGGTAAAAGAAAGGAGGTCATGTAGAAAACTATCACGGCAAATCAGACAAGAAATGATGGCCACCCAAATCACAACGGTGGCAATGGAGGTGATGAAAGCTTATTAAAATCTGGAAATTGCTGGGCGTGGTGGCGCACGCTTGTAATCCCAGTACTTGGGAGGCGGAGACTGGAGGATACAGGTTCACGGCCAGCCTCAGCTACTTAGTGAGGCCTCCGCATCTTAGTGAGACCCTGTTTCAAAATAAAGAACAAAAAATAGGTCTGGGGGTGGAGGTCAGAGGTAGAATGCCCCTGGGTTCAATCCCCAGTACCACAAAAAAAAATCTGGAAATAATTTGAAGATAGATCTGAAATAATTTTCCAATTCATTGGAAGTGAGGCACACATGATAAAACCAAGGGATTAGAAGAATGGAGTTGCCGTCACCTGAGATGGATTAGACAGCTGAAGAGGAGATCAGGAGTTTAGAACTGGGCCTATGGAGTTTGAGATTTCTATGATATGGTCTAGTGGAAATGTCAAGGAGGCAGTTGGATTTATCAGCCTAGAGATAAGTGTGGAATAGAAACAGAAATTTGGAAGTTTGTACATGTAGGGTGATATTTAAAGCCATAACACTGAAAATAATAGAGAGTGTGTGAAGATGAAGATGAGTCCAAATACCTTAAGAGGTCTGGGGAAGGGGAAAACCAGTAAAGGAGGATAAAAAGGCAAGAGACCAGCAGAGTGGAAGGAAAATCCGGTAAGTGTGCACAAAGACAACAGGAGAAAGTGTATCAATGAAGAGAGGGGGCCTCGGCGCTGTCAAATGCTGTTCTGAGGGACTGAAGACTGGCCACTGGATTTAGCAACATGACCTTTCACCAGGTCACTTTTATGAGGTAAAAGTCAAATTGGAGAGAGTTTAAGAAAGAATGGGAGAAGCCAGGCATGGTGGCACATGCCTTTAATCCCAGTACCTGGGAAGCCGAGATAGGAGGATCGCAGGTTCAAGACCAGCCTCAGCAACATAATGAGGCTCTCAGCAACCTAGAACGACCCTATTTCCAAATAAAAAATAAAAATAAGGCTGGGGGTGTATCTCAGAGGTAGAATACCCCTGGGTTCAATCTCTAGCATGAGAGAGAGAGAGAGAGAGAGAGAGAGAGAAGGAAAGGAGAGAAATTGGAGAATATAAAAACATACAACTTTTTCCAAAGAGTTTTGCCTCACAAAGGAGAAGAGAAGTGGGTTGGCTACTGGAGAAAGGGAAGATAAAAAAAAAACGGCCTATTTTTAGAATGAGGGAAAGTACATTAGGATGTGTATTTGCTGATAGAATCAAAGTAGAGAATGAAATACTGATGATGGAGAAGAAAGAATTGCTAGAGTGCTCTGGATAGTGCGAGAGGTGGGGCTAGACACAAGTGGAGAGCTATCTAGATGAGAGCATAGATGATTTTGTTTGTGTAACAAGCAGGAAGGCAGAGATGGGCACAGATGCAGGGAGGTGGTTGGTGTGGTAAAAATCTAGGTAGTTTCCTTCTCATTATCTCAACTTTCTTAGCAAAGTAGAACACAGTGGGCACACATTCTAGCCCTAACTAAGATGGTTTACAAAGCAGCTGATACAGGGGTGTAGAAAGATCTACAGGTGTTGACCAGGTGAGGAAAGGATGAGAGAGTGATCAGAGTAATATTAGCAGGTAGAGGAAGTTGAAGAGTACTTGAAGAAAAATAGCAACTTAGATTTGCACAGCACTTTGCTATCCATAAAAGTTTTTATGTACATTTTATCATTTTACACCAATGGGAGGCTACTTATTATTATTTGTCATTAATATTGTTATTTTACTGATAATGATTTCCTTGACCAATATGCTCTAAGAGCTCTTGGGAATTTTATTTCTCAGCAAGAGTTAAATAACAAAGGAGAAAAGGATCACAGGAAGACTTAAAAGGGGTCTGCAGGAGATACCACTGAGCAAAAGAACTCCAGACTACCTGGTTCTGGATCCTGAGAAGCAGCTAATGAAGGACCAAGAAAAAACAGAGCCCGAGGAAACACAGTGAAGTGACTCGTTTCTTCTGACGCTTTAGGATTCAATCATGCTGATAAAGCAGACCATTTTCCAATTTTTCTTTTTCTTTGTTTTTTATGGTTCACTTCTAGAAGGCCTTGTTTAAGGAGACATAGAGACTCCGGCAGCCACCAGCGCCACCTCGCCGGGCCCCTTGTGCATCAGGTACCGGACCGCCCGCGCGCGCCCCACCCCGGCAGCCCCCGGCCACCTCGCCGGGCCCCTTGCGTGCAGGGTACCGGACCGCCCGCGCGCGCCCCACCCCGGAAGCCCCCGGCCACCTCGCCGGGCCCCTTGCGCGCCGGGTACCGGACCGCCCGCGCGCGCCCCACCCCCGCAGCCCCC
>PVJS01047740.1:0-15340 GCA_004027185.1 Glis glis
AGAGAGAGAGAGAGAGAGAGAAAGAGAGCTGAGGCTGGCCGCGAACCCGGATCCTCCAGTCTCCGCCTCCCAAAGTACTGGGATTACAAGCATGCGCCACCACGCCCGGCGTGAGACCCTGTTTCAAAAAAATAAAATAAAATAAAATAGGACTGGGGGTGTAGTAGAATACCCCTGGGTTCAATCCCCAGTACAGAAAAAAAAATACATCACATTATCTTGTCATGGTGCAGTGTTTTGCCATCTAGTCTACTTACTGCTCTCTTTACAATGGTCCACTAAAAGGAGGAAGACAGGCATTTTTATGATCAGGATGGTACAAATGCAGCCCCTCAGAATTCAAACATAAGTCAGGCATCGCGACTGCCCATGGCTGCGGCTGTCCCCTGCTCTCTGGGAGGTGCGGCACACGGAGGGTACAGCCCCTGAGCAGCCTGCAGCCTCCTGCTGTCCCGCAACTTTCCACTCTGTCCATCCCACCGCCCAACTTCAGCTCTGGAAAGGATTCTCCCATTTATAAAATTCACTAGAGCGCTCCTCTTGGCATTAGAAAAGAAGTTGGACTCATTTTTCTTCTGGAAACATGTTATCTAGCTATTCGTTGCATCAGATTCCCGAGTGTCTGATTTAAGTGACAACTCAGCACAGGAAACCAGGTCACTGTGTGCCCTCTCCGCCTGGGTTTATGCTAAGTTTAATCTAAGGACCCAGTGGGAGCAGATCAGTGCTATTTATAACCCCACCGTTGGTTTTTTTGTTTTTAATTATTACTTTGAGGGAAAGTCTCTAATAAAACTGCCCCCTAGGGACTTGCCTAGAAGGTATGAAAAGAGATGAGAAGATGGGAGAAGAAATGTTTTCTTTGCTTCTGGTCTTGCAAGTAAAAATGCTTTTCTTCCTTTCTGTTAAATGCATGTGCTTTATGCCTTTCTCGCTGGTGTATTTATTTGATTGGAGCATTAGGGAAACTGCAAATTTTAAAGAGAGAAGCTGGGCATGGTGGCACAAGCCTGTAATCCCAGTACTTGGGAGGCTGAGACAGGAGGATTGCAGATTCAAAACCAGCCTCAGCAACTTAGTGAGAACCTCAACAACTTAGTGAGACCCTATTTCAAACTAAAAAAATAAAATAGGGCTGAGTTGTAGCTCAGAGGTAGAATGCCCTGGGTTCAATCCCCAGTACAAAGAAAGAGAGAGAAACCAAGTAGGCAGAGGGATATTAGAATCCTGCTTCACAAAGCTGTTTGAGAAGATTGCACTGGGAGCCCCGTATGGTGGCACACTCCTGTAATCCCAGTACTTGGGAGGCTGAGATAGGAGGATCGCAGGTTGGTGGCCAGCCTCAGCAATTTAGTGAGGCCCTCTGCAGCTTAGTGAGACCCTGTTTCAAAATAAAAATAGGGTTGGGGGTGTAGCTCAGAGGTAGAATATCTCTGAATTCAATCGGAAGGAAGGAAGGGAGAGAGGGAGGTTGTGTTGCAGGAGGCATCACAGCTTTGAAACACTGAGTCACTGAAAAGAAGGAGCTCGGCCACATCCCTCTAAGAGCAGATGAGCACAAAAAATTACTAAGAAGTTTTTTTATTCCTTCTTTGGTTTAAATTTCTTTTTTTAATCATTTAGAGGAGAAATCGCAGACTCATTGCTGTGTAGTCAATTGTGGCCCCGGCTGTTGTGACCCGCCAGGGCACATCTGTATCTGCCTGGGAATGCTCGGGTAGCCTCGCTCTCCCTGGCTCCGCCTCAGGCCGCGCGGCTCCCTTGGCTGCCTCGCTATGTTCGCAGCTCCCGAGTTTTCAGTCATATAATTGCCAAAATGGCTTCTCTTCTTCAACTCTGTAGGAAATTCCTCTCAAAACAACTCTCCCCCAGTATGTCTTTTATATCCGTGAGGAGATGACGATCATAATGGAAGTAACATTGCTCTCGGTTGACATGAGGAACAACGGCCATTATATGGAAGATTCTAATGTAGGGAAAGAAGATTCAAGGCACATGACACTTAGCTAAAGAAAAAGCAAGTCTATCTTTATCTTCCTCCGTCCTTGGGAATAAATGAGATCACTATAGAATGCTACCACCAGAATACAGAAGAGCTGTGTTCTTTTAAGCCCGCAGACACGTCTTGTGAGATGGAAAAGTGCCACATAGTTTAAACATCGCATTTGTTGGACATATATGTGCAAATCCTGATGCAAGACACTACAGGGGACCCAAGAGTAAATAAAGCAGCACTCCCACACTCAAGGAACGTGGAGTCTGGGGGACACAGACGTGCACGCGAACAATGTCAAGAGAGGCGAGTGTGAAGGAATGTTGGACACTTAACTATCCAGCTTCAAGGTTCTGTCTAGAATGTTCCTCCCACCTCTTTCGCTTTTCCCAGCCCCATTCCCTCCCACAGCTAGTTATTTTTCTCCTCCTCCTCCTCCTCCTCCTCCTCCACTGGGAATTGAACCCAGGGTTGTCCTACCTCTGAGCTACACCTCCTGCCTTATTTTATTTTTTTTTATTTTGAAACAGGGTTTCACTAAATTGCTAAGGCTGGCATCAAATCTGTAACCCTCCTGTCTCAGCCTCCCAAGTACTGGGATTACAGGTGTGTGCCACCACAACCAGCCTCAGAGGTGTGGTGTGTGTGTGTGTGTGTGTGTGTGTGTGTGTGTGTGTAATTGAACCCAGGAGCATTCTACCCTCTGAGCTACACCCAGCTCTTTCTAATTTTTGTTTGGAAACAGGGTCTCACTAGGTTGCTGAGAGTCTCACTATGTTGCTGAGGCTGGCGACACACCTGTGATCCTCCAGTCTCAGTCTCCCAAGTACTGGGATTACAGGTGTGCACCACCACACCTGGCTCAGGGATATCTTTTTAAAACACAACTCTCGTCAGGTCATCTCTACCTAAAAACCTGTCAGCAACTTCCTGTGTGCTTTCATGACCCACACCGGAATTCTCTGCAAGACTTCTAGCTTCCGTGCGACCTGGCTTGTTCCCCCTCCACCCGAGACGCCATCCTGTCCTTCCTGCCTTGCAGCCACACTCCCGACAGCCACAGGGCTCTTGCCAGCGACGTTCTCCACATCACGCCACCTTCTAACGGTGGTAACTATGGCTTCCTCGAGTATCCTTAGTCTCAATGCATTCCCTTGTTATTCTCGACACCTCACTTGGAAGCATGCACTATTCACCGTGGCTGTGTCTGGCCCTCCCCTCCTGGCCCGGGCGGTCCGTCAGTCTGCAGCCGTCTCTACTTTAGCTCGCGGATGCACCGTCCGTACCCGCCCCGTCTGGACCATAGGAGGCCGCGATAAACTCAAGTCGGCGAGTTCACGAGCAAGCGGGCGGTCTTGCTGTCAAACCCGGCACAGCCTCCCACGCGGGGGCAGCGGGGCCGCCGGGAAAGCTGCCTGGAGCGGCGCGCCGCGCACGCGCGCCATCCCAAGTCATCCCAGGGCTCGGGAGGCCCGGAAGGGAGGACCCGGTCCGCGCCAGCCTCAGCCACTTAGTGAGGCCCTCGCCACAAAATAAAACAGGACTGGGGTAGAGCTCAGCGGGGAAAGGCCCCTGGTCAAATCCCGCGAGAGCGAGAGCGAGAGCGAGAGGGTAGAGCTCAGCGGGGGAAAGGCCCCTGGTCAAATCCCGCGAGAGCGAGAGCGAGAGCGAGAGGGTAGAGCTCAGCGGGGGAAAGACCCCTGGTCAAATCCCGCGAGAGCGAGAGCGAGAGCGAGAGCGAGAGCGAGAGCGAGAGCGAGAGCGAGAGCGAGAGGGTAGAGCTCAGCGGGGGAAAGGCCCCTGGTCAAATCCCGCGAGAGCGAGAGCGAGAGCGAGAGCGAGAGCGAGAGCGAGAGCGAGAGCGAGAGCGAGAGCGAGAGCGAGAGGCGGAAGGAGGAGGAGGAGGAGATGATGATGGAGGAGGACATGGAGATGGAGATGGAAATGATGGAGGAAGAGGAGATGGAGCAGGAGGTAGAGGAGGAGGAGATGGAGACGGAGGAGGAGACGGAAATGGAGACAGAGGAGGAGGAGACGGACGAGGAGACGGAGGAGGAGGAGACGGATGATGAGGAGACAGAGGAGGAGGAGACGGAGGAGGAGACAGATGAGGAGACGGACGAGGAGGAGACAGACGAGGAGACAGACAAGGAGACAGACGAGGAGGAAATGGAGGAGGAGGAGGAAATGGAGGAGGAGGAGGAGACAGAGGAGGAGGAAATGGAAGAGGAGGAGGAGGAGGAAATGGAGGAGGAGGAGGAGGAGGAGATGGAGGAGGAGCAAGAGGAGGAGGAAGAGGAGGAGATGGAGGAGGAGAAAGAAGGGAAGGAGGGAGGGAAGGAGTTTCCCGGAACAACAAAGGGGTTGGTGAATAACTGAAGGGGACTGGGGGGCGGCGTCCAGGGGTCCGCGCCCCCTGTGGACTGTCTGGAAGCCCCGATGGCCTGGTCTCTGACATCCCCAGGCAGGATGGGGAATGAAGACAGCCGTGTCATGAACAGCTGACTTCCCTTGAAGATTAATCTCCATGGTCACCATCAACCTCTCCAGACAAGCGGCTCTCTCAGGCTATTTTTGTTGCATAGCCTGAACAACGGATTCTGAAGAGACGCTGCCTGCAGAATCCTTAATCCAGAAATAGATATAAAGTTGAAGACTCTGGACTTTGAATGACTCTCTCTGTCTCCAATTTATCAAAAAAATAAAAAGTTAAGTATTTTCATCACCATTGAGTTTTCTCTTCTTGGGCTAGAAAGATGGAGCACACCAGGCCGGCCAGTGAATACCGTGTGACTTCCTGTTGACAGTGTTTACAGAGAAGAGCAAATCCCAGGTTTAATGGCGCTGCCAGGTACGTCATTCCTGGTGGATACCATGGGTAATGCACACGTAGCTGTGTGCTCGCTCTTCTCTCTCCTAGCAACCAGAAGCACTCTTCTCAGTACACTTGGGGGTAGTTGTTTTTACATCCATCTTATATTCCTCACTCACTGGCAAATTCATTTTCCTTTTTTGCACTCTACTCCTGAGTTCCCAGTCTTGCAACTGAAAAATCATAATATGTGCACTAGTTGCATGGCAGATACTCAGGAAGTATGTTTTCCTGTTGCATCAATTTCCCCATGACTTTGTGTAACTATCAGTGTTCTAATGACCATGTGGCACCCAATTACCAACCAAGAGATTATTAAATACAATTACCTTGTAAATCAAATCTAACCTGGCTGGGCCAAGTTTCTACCTTTTTCATCTGTAGCATAAAACACATAATGTGATTGGATTTGCATTCTCAATGGAACAAGATGAGTGATTTCTAAATTCTAAAAATCAGAACCATGGTTTCTTTTCTTTTTTTGTGGTACTGGGGATTGAACCCAGAGGCATTCTACCTCCAAGCTACACCCCCAGCCTTATTTTATTTTTTATTTGGAAACAGGGTTTTGCTAAGTTGCTGAGAGCCTCCCTAAGTTGCTGAGGCTGGCCTCGAACCTGTGATCCGCCTATCTCAGCCTCCCAAGTACTGGGATTATAGGCATACACTACCATGCCTGGCTCACAATTTTAATAAAGTCAGAAATAACTACATAAATTTTAAACCAAAGCAATGAATGATTTTAAGTCCATACTTATAACTCTTAATATGCCCAAATTATGTGTCAATGTGATTAAAATAACTAAATCAGTAAAAAAAAAAACTCTTAAAAATTCTATTGCCTCAAAAATAAAATGTCAATATTTTACACCCCAGAAACTCACATCCATTAAGTTTGGCATGTGGGTGATGTGTAAAGCGGAAGGCAAGTTAGTAATGTTCTCAAATGAAAAGAATTTACACCTTAAGGTGACCTGAGAGACCCCAGAGCAGAAGGTCAGAGGCCTAGTTTGCTGAGCCAAAAAAGAAATGGCCAAATAAAAAGACGGTAGTAAATAAAAGCATTGTGGCGCTTTCCTCCAAAAAAGAAAATGTACTTTCTCCCCTTAATTTAGGCCAGTGGCCAGTCTATCTTCCTATCTAATATTTTCTCCTCTTGGAAATAATAGACTCTTTCACAAATATGAGAAGAAAAGAGAGGGAAAATAACTAATATAAAATGAGATAACAGCACAGCATGGTGGCACACACCTATAATCCCAGTACTTGGGAGGTTGAGACAGGAGGATTGTAGGTTCAAGGCCAGCCTCAGCAACAGAGCAAGATTCTCGGCAACCTAGTGAGACTCTATTTCAAAATAAAAAATAAAACAGGGCTGGAGGTGTAGCTCAGAGGTAGAAGGTCCATGGGTTCAATCCCTAGTACCACACACACACACACAAATAAAGAAAATGAAATAACAAATGTGAAAACAGGTTGTAAATTATGAAATTCTACGCAAGTAAAGCATCATTACTTAGAAAAAATAAGTAGGGTAAGAATATTTTGAGAGAAAAAAACCTCAATTATAGTAACAGAATTCTCCCATTTTTTATCCTGAAAATAGGGATGAAACACATATTGAAATGATTTTATTCTTCCTCCAACATCAAATTTTTGCTAAAATATAAGTTCACTAATTCAATGTAAGCCCACTAACCGGAAGGTATGCTCAATCCCCTTTGAAAAGGGGATTGGTTCCCAGACCCTGTCCCCCCCAAAGATGCCAAAGTCCCAGATGCTCAAGCTTCTTATGTGAATGTCGTGTGGTATTTGCCTATAACCCACCCCATTTCCTCCTGTATACTTTGAATCATCTCTACATCACTTATAATACCTAATGCAATGCAAATGCTAGATAAATAGTTGTTATACTGTATTAGGAAATAATGATAAGGAACAAAGTCTGTCTATATCCCATGGAGATTCATTTTTCAAATATTTTTACCTGCAGCTGATCCAATCCACAGATGCAGAACTTGTGACTATGGAGGGCTGACCATAGATGCTAAATTCACTGATTATATAATTCTTGGAGCTGGTGATCATTTCAAAATACTTGGTCTCAGTACATGTATTACACCAAACATGACTGAATAACAATAGTAGCCATGAATAAAATCCCATTTCTCAAAGATACCATGATAAAATGCGCAGTGATTTCGTGTAACAGTCAAATGGCTATAAAGACAGCATGGCCACTGAACCGATGCGATTTACACACTGCTATGCAAGCAGGAGGCCATGTCTCGGGAACAGATGGGCCTTTTAATCAATGATCTTCCTTCGTCAGTGCGAACCTGGGGTAAAGACATTAGAGCTACTAATTGTTTCCACTTGTCTGACATTCTACCTATTACAGCCTGTAAATCATTCTTGCAGAAACTGAACCTTCATGCTCCCTGGAACTTGTCAGTTAAAAACTCATGAATCAACTCATGTTTTACCACATGTTAGCAGTCTAAAATGCTCAACATCTTCCTATAGGAAATGCAAATCTCCAGGGACCAAATAAACCACAGAAGAGGCGGGTATGGTTATAAAACATTTCTCTCCTTAAGAGAAATGAGAGGAAAATAAAGAAGGAAGGAAAAACCACAAAAAGGCAAAGGAACAAAAACAAAATGGTTGTAAAAGAAAGTATAGAATTTTGTGTGTATGTGTGACAGAGTTCACGTGCGCGTGTGTGTATGTGTGTATGTATGTATATTACTGGGGATTAAACCCAGGGGCATTCTACCTTCAAGTTATGCCCTCGGCCCATTTTTGTTTTTTATTTTGAAACAGGGTCTCACTAGAGTATTGAGGCTGTCCTCAAACCTGGGATCCTCCTGTCTCAGCCTCCCAAATACAGGTATGTGCCAAGTACAGAATTTTTTAGCACAATATTTTCTCCTCTTGCTTCTTCCTTTGGAGTCATATTTAGAAAACCATTAAATTAACATGACATCTTGAAACACGTCATCTGATTTTTTTGTGTGTGTGTGGTACCAGGGATTGAACCCAGGGGTGTTCTACCTCCGCGCTACACCCCCGGCCCTATTTTTTTTTTTATACTTTATTTTGAAACCGGGTCTCACGAAGTTGCGGAGGGACTCACTAAGTAGAGAGAGACAGAGAGAGCTGAGGCTGGCCGCGAACCTGGATCCTCCGGTCTCCGCCTCCCAAAGTACTGGGATTACAAGCGTGCGCCACCACACCCGGCTTCATTTGATATTTTTAATGGGCAGTCACAATAGAATACATTACATAATTATTCTGCAGCAATATATTACAGAATTATTTCTGAAAATATTACTTAAGCATTACACATAAATATGCTGAAAATTGTCTTAAATATGACATCTAGAATGTTACTGGTAAGACCCTAAAGGAAGAAAGAGAGGGGAACAAAAGAACAGAAGATATTTCCAGCCTCAGATGTTTGTAACACCTTGTCAGAATTTCAATATTAACAGAAAAGTCTTTGATTTTTTTAGTGAAAGTATTTGATGCCTTCACCAAAAAAAAAATTTTTTTTGCGGTACTGGGGATGGAACCCAGGGGCATTCTACCTCCAAGCTACACCCGCGGCCCTAGTTTTTATCCTTTATTTTGAAACCGGGTCTCACAAAGTTGTGGAGGGCCTCACTAAGTAGCTGAGGCTGGCCGCGAACCCAGATCCTCCGGTCTCCGCCTCTCAAGTACTAGGATTATAAGCGTGTGCCACCACGCCCGGCTAGAAAATTTTTACAATTACATATATACAATGGTGTGCTGGTAAGTGTTTAAAAACCAGCTCCAAGTTGTAGCACTGCCTATTTCTATGGTGTAAATATTCCCACCCTGGCCAATTTGAAGCTATCAACATGAGATCACTTGGCTCACAAATGTCCTTAAAATTAAAAATAGGCTCTCACAAGCCAGTACAAGCCTACTCTAATACACCACTGCATACAGAAAGCAATTATTTGGAATAAGTAGCTTCTAGTTTTTTTCCCTAGGTTCCCCAAAAAGGTAAACTGAGCTTTAAGAAATATAAGGATGTCCCGAACACACTATGAGAAATATAATCAGACTAGTCTCTGCCCTACTGCTTTTCTTTATGTTTCATTTCATGTTGGAAGAATTCAAAGAAGTTTGTTTGGTGTGTTTCTGTTGTTTTGTTTGTCTTCTTGTGTTGAACCACTATCAATTCAACTTAGCTGGAAGGAAAAGTAGAGAGGACTAATTATTTTAGATGGAGTTAATGATCCTACCAGATTTGATCACCTTTTGCCCTAAAATTGGCCATAATAAACCCCTGGAAAAAAATTACTTTAAGCTATAAAGGAGATTTTCTAAAATATTTATCAGCAATAATATCAGCTATCCAAAACTCCTTCTGGTTTCCCTACAGTCAGTTAACAAGACTAGCTTCATGATGGTAAAGGCAGTGACAATTTCTGTGCCCATTCACAGAAATTCAAATTTTAAAATGCACAGAAATAAATTATTCGCCATTATTAATGTGGAACTCCTTATTATTACTATCCTAGGAGACGCTGCCTCTGAAAGTCTTTAGATACAGAAAAACCTTTGACTTGTCTGAGAACATCTTAAGTGAGCAGAGAGACTTTAATATGCAAATCAGATAAGGCAGAGATGGTCTAATGATGCAGCACCAAAATCAGAACTCTTTCTGTAGCTATTAACCACCGAGAAAGAACAAAAAGAAGTAAGCACCATAAATAATTACTGACGACACTAAATGCTTAGCAGAATGCTTTTGTGAATTCATTTATACTAAGAGGCTTTTTGGACCCTGGTGCATCTTTTAAAAGTATCAGTTTCTAGTTCTTATACATCTCTCTGAAGATTCTGCTTTCACTGGTATTCTTCTATCAAATAGAAGGAAATGTAAATTCATCTGAGAGGTTAAGAATGAAACAAAGTTGAAGGAACTGGCTATAGAAGGTGCAGGGGACAGAAAACATGGATGGGCCCGGCTTATGGCAAATTGTGCTGATTCTCTTTAACATATGTAGTTGTGGTTTGTATGTTTCTTTTGGAAAATAATTTCCATGGGGAGTTCATTTCATAGCTCGAGAGAAGCTCAGGTGGCAGCCTCAAGTTCCTGAAGGTTGAAAGTTCAAGTTTTTAAAGGTTGCTATGTGGGGAAGGATTTGATTATTCTGCAAAACCTCAGAGG
Source organism: Glis glis (assembly GCA_004027185.1). Taxonomy (NCBI): domain Eukaryota; kingdom Metazoa; phylum Chordata; class Mammalia; order Rodentia; family Gliridae; genus Glis; species Glis glis. The sequence continues at coordinate 10,075 of PVJS01047740.1, forward strand.
ACAAAACTAGAATGGATAACTAGAAGGTTCCAAAATGGGGGGGGGGGAAGGGGAGAGAGAGAGAGAAAAAGAGAGAGAGAGAGAGAGAGAGAGAGAGCACATTTAGCACAGCTGAAAACAAACTTTCAGCTAGAGCTATTGAAAGATAGAATGGCTACTGTGAAGTCACTAGTTCCCACACAGGCAGAAAGGTAGCTCAGAAACATGCTCCAAGGTTGCACTAAATGACCTCCTTTTTTTTCTAATTTATCATACATATTTACTTAATCTATACAGAATCGGGTAGATAAAATCAGATTCACATTAGTGAAAAATATCCAACGGTTCTATAAAAGCAAGCCTGTATCTTTGGTTTGGCAAAATATTGGTATTTAAGCTTCTAAAATTGTTTGTCCTTTACAAATCATGGCTCTTACTAAATGTCGTTTGACAATTATGATAGTTCTCTGGAACCAAGAGAAAGCCATGGTTCATCACAGTGAACTGAGACACGATTGCAAGACGTCATGGAAAAACACCGGTCCATTCCCACTCATCATCTCTTTATGCCCATGAATGAACAGCTCATCCATTCAAAGGTGAACGCACAGGGGATGAGTAAAAGCGTAGTCGTCAGAGCCTGCGTGGGTGGAAAAGCATCAAACCATTCCAATCAACACGAATAAGTGAAGAAGAAAAAGCTCTATTTGCTAATAACCAGATAAAGAGGAAGTTGGATTAACTCCCTACAACAAAATCAACAATGTAAAAGCTTATTTGAACAAATCTCTTCTCAAAAGATCCTAATATCTTTTTTCCAGTTCTCTCAGGAAGAAGATAACTTAAAAGTCAAATTGATTTGTCAAAACATCTTCAGGATGTTAATTTTTTTAACATCATAACTAAAAACTTACAGTGTTGAACATACCCAGATTTTCAGAGGCAGTAGGCAATGTAACAGAATTGTTTTAAAAATAGTGAAGGGCCAGTGGAGCTCTCTAGGTCCTTCTGTGTGTCTGAGGGTTGCAGGAAGCCTGCAGTGCCTGGCAGGTGTTGAGTTCCCCCTGGGAGGGCTGGTTCTACTCTGGGTCTACTCCAGGAGATCATTCCACACCAGGGCAGGTACAAGGCCTCCTCTTTTATTCAAAATTTGTAGAGAAAGTTGTGCTTATCTACAGCACCCTTGGTCAGAATCATTTTGGAGCTTCCATACACATGGATTCCCAAAGATCAGAGTTCAGAAGGTCTGAGAGGGGCCTGAGCATCTGTGTTCTAAAAAGGGTCTAGAGGGAATCATGATGCCCTGCCAGGATTAGAGAAGGAATGCTTTGGGAGCTAGGCACAGGGAAGTCTAGTAATTGCTGGGGGTTCGGTAATGGCAGCAGAGGGGGAATCCCAACAGCTGAGGGTCACTGGGATACGGGCTGAGTCGGGTGATGGTTCTTAACAATCTGTGAGTCATGGAATTTTTTTAAAGTTTGATCTAAACAAGTTTGAATTCTCTTTCCCCACATTTGTAAAAAAAAAAAAAAAATCACAAAGTTCTACAAAGATTTTACAAATTTAAGGAACCATAGACTAGACATTTGTAAGGCAGAATCTAGACCCAGAGACATCGCGGCCCCATAAACATCAACACACATCTATTACACAGGCTTGTTTTTTGATCGCAACTAGGAGACTACTCCATGCCCTTCCTTACTGCAAATGGAACAAAGCAGTAGGGGAGCAGTACCATACTATTTAAAAATACAACATGCCGGGCACAATGGCAAACACCTGTAATCCTAGTACCTTGGGAGGCTGAGACAGGAAGATCACAGGTTCGCAGCCAGCCTCGGCAACTAAGCAAGGCCCTGTTTCAAAATTAAAAAAATAAAATAGTGCTGGGGGTATAGCTCAGAGGAAGAAATCCCTTTGGGTTCAATCCCCAATAACACACACACGCGCACACACACACACACACACACACACACACACAAAGACAACAGCATGAAGTCGGGGGCAGTGAAGCAGGACTTGGGTAAAACAGACTTGGGATTGAATTTCAGGTCTAAGATTGTATATCTAACCTTGAACAAGGAACTCCTTCCACTAGCCTGGTTTTCTTTTCAGTTGAGTCATTGAAAGGATTAAATAAGAAAACATATGTGATGAGACATTTTGTACTTTGCCCAACAACTTGTAGGTAACCAATAAAATGGAAATAAAACTGCACATGGCTCACACTGTTGATAATATGGACAATCTTCCCTACTAGAGATATATAGAAATAAACTTCCAGGGGGTATGTCATGAGTCCCTGGGATCTTTCAAAAAGCTACCCACCCTAAGTGGGTTTGGAGTATAGACAATACTCTAATGCACAATAAAATCAGCCTAGTTTAGATCCATCCACATAGCAGAATTCCTCAAACTTGGATGTGCACGTGAACGGCCCGATGATCCTGTTAAAATGTGGATTTGAGCCGGGCGTGGTGGCGCACGCTTGTAATCCCAATACTTTGGGAGGCGGAGACCAGAGGATCCGGGTTCGCGGCCAGCCTCAGCTCTCTCTCTCTCTCTCTCTCTCTCCCTGTCTCTCTCTCTCTCTCTCTCTCTCTCTCTCTCTCTCTCTCTCTCTCTCTCTCTCTCTCTCTCTCTCTCTCTCTCTCTCTCTCTTTCTCTCTACTTAGTGAGGCCCTCCGCAACTTCGTGAGACCCGGTTTCAAAATAAAGTATAAAAAATAGGGCCGGGGGTGTAGCACAGAGGTAGAACGCCTCTGGGTTCAATCCCCGGCACCGCAAAAAAAAAAAAATGTGGATTTGAATTTAGCAGATGGGGAGTGGGGCCTGGGAGCCCATGGCTCTAAATAAACTCTTAGGAGATACTGGGCTGCTAGTCTGTGGCCCATACTATGCTGCGGGCCTGTGGACCACTCTTTCAATGTAGAGAGGCAATTTGAGCTTCTAAAATCAGAAGAGTCCATCAACGGATGGATGGATTACAAAATTATGGGCTATACACACAATGGGATTCTACTCAGCAATAAAGAAGAACAAAATTATGTCATTTGCAGGAAAATGGATGGACCTGGAGAACATTATGTTAAGTGAGAGGCACCAATCACAGGAAGTGAAGGGTGGTGTGTTTTCTCTCATATGTAGATCCTAGGTTGTAATCAGGGTACAAAAGGGACTTTAGATAATGGAGGAGAAACTCCAGTGGAGCAAGGGAGGTGGTCTTGGGGTGTGGGGAGAATTAATGAAGGAAACACTTCCACTGATATTATGTATGTATGTGAGAATCCCAATGCCAATCTTAATATCTTGTATGGGGAAGGGGAGAGTGGGGAGGGATCTGGGGGAAAACTCACCAAGTGCTGTGTGCATGTATGTCACTGTCACTATGAACTACATTATGATGTGACACTATAGTGCACCAATAAAAGTATAAAAAATCAAGAGTGGGGAATGAGAGAAAAAGAAACCAACCTTTAAATTAAACACACACACAACTTTAAAAACTTAAGTATTTTTTTCTTATTGTTGGCTACTCCAAGCAACTTAAGTGCCCACCCACCCAAAGGAATGCAACCTGATTTTCAAGGCTGCTATGTGGCTTCAGGTCCAAGATTCACTATACATGCTAAACTCCATCATCAAAAAAGTATCTGCTAATGTATACTACATCCGTTGTTCGATGCAGGGAGATGGTAGAATATTCTAGAGCTTACTGAAACCCTATCATGCTTCAGAACTACTCAGGTTACAGGAAAGTGTATTGCTCTTCCCAGTTTTAAATTCAATATTTAATTTTTAAATATACATTAAATAATTATGCATGCTTTTACATTTTTAATGTACTTGTGAATAAGTAATGAGTAATCATGGATCCTTATAGGAGATGGACTGTCATATTTTGTTTATGGTCCTCTCACTAAAGTACTTTCAAGATTTTTATTGATTGTAACTATTCTAATTTTACCTCCTCCTCAATCTCACCCATCTTTTGCTACTCTTTTATTCATTTCTTTGGTTACTAAGATAAGACCTTTAGAGAATTTTTTCCAGTGAATAGAAAAATGAAGGACAAAATCTCATACAATGTCAAATAGATAACCAAACAGATTCATACTGCCCCCAACAAAGGCTTGAGATTTCTTTTTCTTTTTTTTTTTTTTTTGCGATACTGGGGAGTGAACCCAGGGGCATTCTACCTCTGAGCTACACCCCCCAGCCCTATTTTTTTATTCTTTATTTTGAAACAGGGTCTCACTAAGTTGCGGAGGGCCTCACTAAGAAGTTGAGGCTGGCTGTGAATCCGGATCCTCCGGTCTCAGCCTCTCAAGTACTGGGATTATAAGCTTGTGCCACCATGCTCAGCATGGCTTGAGATTTCTGATGACACCTTCTATTAGTTTGTATTAGGATTTCATCTCTCCCTTCCCTTAGAGATTCTTCAATGTTAACTTTAAAAATATTCTACAAACATTCAAAAGTAAAAAAGAATCTTGAAAGGCTTTGCTAAGATATAAACCACTTGGCTTCAAAAAAGAAATAAAGATTGAAACAGGTACAGTGATGTATGTCTTTAATTCCAGCTACTCAGAAGGCTGATGCAGGAGGATCACAAGGTCGAAGCCAGCCTAGGCAACTTAGTGAGACCCTGTCTCAAAATAAAAAAAATAAAAGGGCTGGGAGTGTAGCTTAGTGGTAGAGTGCCAATGGGTTCAATACCATAATAAATAAATAAATAAATAAAGGCAGTTACTAAATATTAACTAATGAATTTTAATTTCATGTGCCCCCAAGTAAACATTATCTACAGTCCTAAAATGTCAACATAAAATTGTATACTGAATCTCATGATTGTTTTTGCTAATAAACTCATGATTCTTTTAAAATTATTTAAGATTCTATATTTGGATAGTTTGAGATATCATACCAAAAAACATTCTTATTGAAGTGCTGCTTCATGAACAAAATAAACAGCTGCCTGTTTTCAAGTCTAATGATAAAAATCATCAGGTATATCAAGTTTCTACTTAAAAAGATTTTGAAACTGCTTAACAGCCCAGAAAAAGAGAACTGTACCTCAAACCCAGCAAGAGATAGAATCTCTCTCTCTCTCTTTTTTTTTATTATTGTTTATTCTTTTTTCTTTCTTATCTTTTCTTGTTTTGTGTTTGTTTGTTGTGCGTGCGCGCGCATGCGTGTGTGTGTGTGTGTGTGTGTGTGTGTGTGTGTGTGTGTGTAACTAGGGATTGAACTCAGGGGCATTTTACCTCTGAGCTACACCCCCAGC
>PVJS01047741.1:0-15334 GCA_004027185.1 Glis glis
CCTTAGTGAGGCCCTCCACAACTTCGTGAGACCCAGTTTCAAAATACAGTATAAAAAATAGGGCTGGGGGTTTAGCGCTGAGGTAGAACGCCCCTGGGTTCAATCCCCAGTACCGCAAAAAAAAAAAAAAAAATTATCAAATACATCACTTTAGTGCCTAAACCACTAAACCAGGACAGTAGTTCTCAGTTGGGAGACATTTTATAATCGAGGAGATATTAATAATGTCTAGAAATGTCATAATTGGGGGAAGAGCAGGATGCTACACCAATAATGACCCTTTGGTCTCAGAAGTCATTTTTTAATGAGTCAACCCAAATATTATGGTGCCCTCCTCCAAAGGTGCTCCAAGTCAGACTTTGATGAATATAGAGTGAATTTCTTCCATTTACTCAATCACCAAAATAGGATAAGGTGGTATACTATTTAAATGTTCAGCCAAATGCCGGGTGTGGTAGTGCACACTTGTAATCCAGTACTTGGGAGGCTGAGACAGGAGGATCCCGATTTGTGGCCAGCCTCAGCTACTTAGTGAGGCCCTCCACAACTTAGTGAGACCCTGTTTCAAAATAAAGAATAATAAAAAAAATAGGGCTGGGGGTGTAGCTCAGAGGTAGAATGCCGCTGGTTTCAATCCCCAGCACCTAAAATAAATAAATAAATAAATAAATATTCAGCCAAATCTTTTGTAATTAAGGGGCATTTAACAGAATCTCTTTGCGCATCAAAACTGATTAGGATGAAGCCAAGTGTGGTGGTGTACGCCTCTAATCTCAGTACTTGGGAAGTTGAGACAGGAGGATTGCATTGAAGCCAGCCTCAGCAACTTAGTGAAAGCCAGTTTCAAAATTAAAAATAAAAGAGAGTTGGGAGTGTAGCTTGGAGGTAGAACCTCTAGGACCACAAAGAAAAAAACACAACAACAACAAAAACGAAACTGATTAGGAAACTCCTCCTCCGCTAACAGCTCCACAAAAGTGATTCTAAAAAGAAGAAAGCAAGTGAGCTGGGCTCCATCTCCATCACTAGCCCTATATCTCAAGTCTTTAAGAAATGTTTTGCCCTCTGGAGCCCAAAATCCCAACTACACTATAGAAATTTGCATAAAAATGGGTATATTCTCCTTTAAAAAACAGAGGTATCCTTTTATTAAGCTACCTTTCTAAATGTTTTCTAATTATTATGGAACAGAAAGACATAAAGCTTCTGTGATTGAAACATGAAACGTAGAAGGGCACAGGACAAGAGACTGTACATGCCCTATCACCCTGTCAACCTGATATGAATACCCAAGATATAATTAGAAATTTGATGAAGCAAAGACCCATTTTGGTGCAAATTTGTTTAATACTTAATTCATGCCAGAGGAAAACACTGGAGACTGATTTTTGCTCACTGGAGAACTCACTGTGGGGTGTGGACAGCTTCTCTAATTTTCCTCTTAGCTTTCAGAAAGATACTTCTGAGAGCAAAGCAGACACGTTCATTACTGGTGTTTATGTGCATCTGCCAAAGAACTCTCAACATCTAGGATTTCCCTCTGCTGAGATGCAGGGTAGAAATGGTAAAAAGAAAAATAACTAAATTAATTAACGAATGCAAAACAAAATCCATAGATTTCAGGTTATGTTCAGTCCAAATAGAAATCTATGTGGGCCCATTTATATTTTTCTTTCTTTATTAATTTTGTTTTGATGCATTATATTGTACATAATACTGAGATTCATATTGATACATTCATATATGTACATAACATTATTTCATCTGTTTCCTTCCTTGTACCCATTTTTTAAGGACTGGATTCTTTTGTTACATTATTTGTGGGTCTAGCATAAATGTGATTTTAAGGATCAAATGTGATATAAAGCATTGACCACCTTCTGTTATATAAGAATAGCTATCATTTATTGACTGCCTATTATAATTATAAGAATTAAATATAACATGTGTAAACTGCCTGACATGTAGAAGGTATTCCATATCTTGTTGCTGTTGCTATTATTTAGCTAGAATTCATGAGAAAAATGCTAAGAATATTTATAAAATGGAGGTGGTTTAATTTCAATTCCGTACATCGCTCTGAATTTACAATTTTCTCTTCTCTATGGCTGGCCCTGGGATCTCAGGGCCCCACTTTGGCACTCAAAAATTGTTTTATACATAGCTCATATAGTAATAATAAGAGCAACAACAACATCTAACATTTTTTTATGGGGTCATACCATGAGGTACCTCTATGAAGTACCACCTTAAATCTTTCAGATGCCTTAACAAAGGTTATCCACACTTTTAATTTTATATTTCCCTATGCTGGGGGTTGGCAAACTTTTCATATACAAGTCCAGAAAAGACTCTGTGAGTCCACCTTCTCTGTCACATCTATTCATATATTCTCTTCTAGTGAGAAATATCCAATAAACAATATGTGAGACAATAGACATGGCCCTGCTTTCATAAAATCTTACTTACAAAAACAGGTGGCAGGTTGTATTTGTTCCATGGCTCATAGTTTTCAGAATTTTCTCCAGCCAATTTATACATTGAGAATTGAATTTTACTGTATTTAAAGATAGACCGAAGGAGAACAGTTTTATTTTCTAGCCCAGGGAGCCTTCTATCCTAGATTCCATTAACTTATGGGTTGCAAAGTGAATGATTCTTTTCTGTTGTCATTGTTTTGTCTTAACTCATCTCTCTTTTTTTGGTATCTTATTATATGTTATTACAAGAAGCCAATTAGCACTTATAACAGTTTATCAAGACAATATCCTGCCAATGTCCACAAATTCATTAGATGATTTAATAAAGAAATATTTTGTGCTACCATAGGCATTTTGGTAATTGCTTTGCTTAAAAAAATTAACTCAGTTGACCATCTCATGGTTTTCTATAACAGTTTGCAACACTTTTTGGCCTTTACTAAGAAGCTAATCATTTCTTTGCACCTTTTTCAGCAATTATTGAAAGCTTCCTAACCTCCTTTCCAGCATCTGTACCTACCTGGTCTAAAGGTACTGCTGTATATTTTAGGTCTCTGTTATGACAACTCACTTTTAAGGTACTGATCTCTTTATTCATTGGATTTTACTGTGGGACAAACTATTCCAAAATTAAGTAACCTGAAATAATGCTTTTACTTTCTTATGATTAAAGTCATCTTGATTATTCTTCTTGGCTGGACTGATTCTGACGTACTGGAAGGTCTAGTGAGGCCTGCTGACACATTTGCTGATTTGCCAAAAGTTAGGTGGGCAGTAGGGATGATTTCATTATGTGTACCTCATCATCCAGAAAGCTAGAGTACATACATGAACATGGGTGTACAGGACTCCCAAGTACAAGGATAAAGAGCAAGAACCCAGTGCAGTTCAACATTTGTACTCTCTTAGGGGTCAAAGTAAGATTCATGGTTAATTCCAGATTCAGGGTAGAAGGAGATTATCTAGGAGCACTGTTATGGGAGAAGAATTATTTTAGACATTTTTGCAAAAAAAAAATATATATATAACCAAAATGCTCATTATTCAGCATCAGTTTTCTCTAGAGTGAAATGCACAATGTGTTGTGTGTATGTATATTCCTATCACTCTATAACTCAGTATGATGTATAATTACAATGCACCAATAACACATGCAAACACACACACACACACAGATAAAAGCATTCCACTGAACAATAGAGGTTCACTGTGCTTTTGAGAGGTGGTAGCTTTAGCCCGTGACAATGGGCAAAATCTTAGGAGAAGCAGGATTTATTCTTCTATCACAAAAAATGTCATCTCTCTCTTAGCTGACGAAGTCAGGGCACAGCCCAACACACACACACACACACACACACACACACACACACACACACACACATATATATTTAGTGCTTGTGTATATTGGAAAGTTCCAGGAGCCTCAACAAAGTATATAAGTATATGCACATTATGCATATTCCTTTCATCCTTTCTGAAGGGAGAAATGCAGAAAAGTAGCAATTGGGTGGGCATCCTTTTATTTAGAAAACTCTGCATGAATGAATCCAGCAAACTACAGCAATGATGGATATCTTCAAGAGTGCTACTGGCTATCTTACTCTTGCTCTACCCTATAATCCATTGGTTTGCTTGTCCAAATCTGGGGTTTCCAGAAGGCACAAATAAATCCCTGTAAGTTTGAGGTGACTGAGAGAAGGACGATGAGGATTTCTAGAAGGAGACACCTGGACTATGTTTTACAAAGATTATGAGATGGAGGAAGTTAAGTCTTAGTGTCCCTCCAATTCAAGAGGACAAAACTAAGAAAGGAGAGATTGTGTAGAAATGTATGCATGTCTATGCCAACAACCAGTGCTTGATAATGTAAATAGAGAAATTCGGATCAGCAATGGCCCAGCCATACTGAGAACGAACAGGAGGCTGTATGCCTTAGTACAGGGCGTTGAGAATAGAAAACCGATAGCCAAGACAAAGAGAAGGACAATAACAGCATGAGACTATAACACAGAGAAAGAGCTCTGATATTCAACTCTTCAGGAAATTAAAGGACTGATTCTTTAAAGTGAGCATTCCTGCCGGACATGGAGGCACACGCTTGTAATCCCAGTACTTGGGAGGTGGAGACTGGAGGATCCGGGTTCGTGGCCAGCCTCAGCTAGTTAGTGAGGCCCTCTGCAACTTAGTGAAACCTGGTTTCAAAATAAAGAACAAAAAATAGGGCAGGGGTGTAGCTCGGAGGTAGAAAGCCCCTGGGTTCAATCCCCGGTACCGCAAAAATAAATAAATAAATAAATAAATAAATAAATAAATAAATATCTCAAGGTGAGCATTCCTAACAAAGGTGCATGATTTAGCCAGGTAAGGGCCAATGGGCTTCATTGATGACAAAGGGAAGAGTTTGATGAAACAGATGTATGAGAACTCACTGGTATGAGTAGGCTATAAAGTGAGGGGCAGGTTGCATCAATGTCTAAAAATGAGGCAGGAGAGAGACCCAAGGAGATTTTGAGTAAATGCAAGGCTGAGGCTGAAAATTATGAAAAGAGAGAGAGAGAGAGAGAGAGAAGCTAATCTTTACAATGATTTTGTATACTACAAAAACCCTTAAAAGAAGAAACACCAACATATAATAAACTATCACTGTTAGGAAAAAAAACTCCCAGAGATTCCAGTTCTGAGATATATAAATGTGGTCACCCTAGCTCTGCATTTTCTCAGATTGCAAAATAATCTTAGAGTGAACACATAGTCCTGTTAATGATCATTTTACCTGGCATGGGGAAAAAAGTGGAGAGACCAGAATGCTGAGAGATTTATTTAAAATGTTTAATCAATAGCAACTATAAAGGTGCACATGTTTATTGAAGGAGCATAAATATTTCACAATTCCCATTCCTTCAAACACTGGCCAAACTCTGAAGATCTTATGATGCATACCGATAAAGATGGTTTTCTTTCAAACCTCATTTTTACCATGTGAAATAGAAGAATTTATATAGACGGAGGAAACCATTTTAGGATCATCTATGTGTAAGAAAACTCATTCAGCAGGAGAGTTTACAACTTGACACCACTGTGCCAAATTATTCCAGGGTTTCAGAAAGCCAGTAGTGACAGAATTGCAACAGGGATCAATAAAAAAATCCAACATTCAAGATGAAAGAAAGAGGCATTATTAACCTTTAGAATTTATCTTTATACCTCCTTTTCAGCCATGCTCCCAAGAGTTAGAAAGCCGCTTTAAAGATTCTCTTGACCTAGGCAACTTGATCATATTTAAAGTACAGATATTTCATTGTCAAAATGCCAGTACAAATCCCCTAGGATCCACTATTCAACATATATCCAGCATGCTTCCTTGCTCCTGTACATCTTGAAGTATGTCCACCTTGGTGGAATGGTGCTATGAATAGAGATTTAGTCAGAGGAACTGGTCAACTAACATGATATTAGAAAAATGGAAGACCGTCTAAAACAGTGGGGTACAGTTAGATTTTTTCTCAGATCAATGTACCTTAGTGAAATGACCTTGGGAAAGTGAGTAAAACTCTCTAAAAACTCAGTCTCTATACAAAAGGAAGCATATTGATAAACCATCTTCATAGTAGTATTTTGATTTCTGTTTACAAACATCTTTAGAAAGAGTTAGTAAATGTTTGCCTACACCAAATATCTGGCTATTACTATCATCACAAAAGGGAAAAGATAAGATGCTACAGTCACAAGAAACATTGAGCATTGCCTCTTAGCTTGCAAATAATTGTGTTTCTCTCCCTGTATTCCTTGTTTCCCTGCAAAGACCCAGGAGAAAACATTATTGTTATCCTCATTATAAAACTACAGAACTTACGGCTCAGTAAGGTTGAGGTTAAGTGATTGCCCTAAAGTCATGAAGCAAATTAATGGTAATTAAGTTATAAAGGTAGGATTCACAGTCTCCAGTCTCGGTGAATGTAGGTGGGAATGAGGGAGTTTGAGGGGCAACATGGGCATGGGAGCAGAGTTTGGCTAACTAATTGGATTCTCCTACAGGTTACGTACTTTATATATCTTATCTCAGTTTAGCCTTATGACAATCCTTAAAGGAGATATAATTGTTCCATTTCATGTAGAGACTTGAATGATGAGAAAAGATTTTTCTAAGAATGCAGAAGACCTGAGATTGAAATTCCAGTCATTTTAACTCTAAAACCAGTGGAATTCCACTGGGAAATTTGGTTTTGTGTAACAGAGGAGGATATCAGTTTCTCAAACTGTCAAAGGAAGTGAAGGACCATACCTATATACTTTGGAACAACCTCCCTTCCTGTCTTCTATTGTGTTTCTCACATCCTGGGTTCTATATGGTAGGCTTTTCCATATTGCAGACATTTGAAGTGTGTGGCTTTGTGTGTGAAAAAGGTAACACCTGGAAATAATAGTAAATATAGATCTGGGGATGTAGATCATTTGTACAGGGCATGCTTACATGCGTGAGACCTTGTGTTCTATTCCCAGCAGTGTGTGTGTGTGTTGGTGTGCACACACACACACACACACACACACACACACACACATACAATGCATACACACACAAACACAAGCACACAGAAGGTAATACTGTGCCAGTTCAACAACTCCAACTACAACTTCTGATCTACTACAGAGCATTGTTGAAAACACAGACACAGAGTGAGTTCAGGATTTCTCACACCTTAGAAAACTTCACTTGGAAAATTATGAAAACCAATAGAGTAGATGTTTAGGGTGGCCTAGCCACTAAAGGCAGAAGAAGAAAAACATTGTTTAAAGGGGTTGTGTTTTCATTGTCAATCAACTTGAGGTACCTCAGTAGAGTGTATTCCCCAGCTGAGGAGAGAGTGAAAGGAAATTCATGCTGTTCAAATCTTCATATTCCCACTGTCATCTCGGTGGGAAAGAACTGCAGAAACCTGACCACATGGGGATACTAATGGTCACCCTCGGACCTCAGGATTGCTGCATTTGGGGTTATCCCAGACAGTAAGTACATGTCCTTTCCTCCAGCTGTTCCGTAACCCTCCAAAGGCATGGAAAAAAAAAGGAAGCACTCATAAAAGGAGCAAAACTCTAACCTTCTTGAACTCCTTTGAAAACAAATTGATTTGTAGGTAAGTCTAGGCCCCACAGGAGGTTAGGGTGTAGAGAGAATTGCTGCTGTACATGTCTTGAGTCTTCATAGTCATAGGTAAAGAAAACCTGGGGTCTTTCATTAGAGCTTCGAAGAGCCACATGCCCATATGGTCATGTCCTTGTCTGGTATCAGAACTGAACTCTCAAAATATAAATTAGCCGCTCTGGCAGAGAGATTGGGATGACAGAGGTAATACTGGCATGTGACATAATGGAATGAATGAGATAACCCAGATACAGGTATGTTCCCCTTATTTTCCTCTGTACTGCTCTAGCATATTCTAGAAATTCCTTCTGGGAAGAGAAATTTCAATGTGTGGAACACAAATTCTGGGGACAAAGAGACATGGATAAGAAGCCCTCCAGTTCTGTTTATGGAATAGGTTATTTCACTCTTTTCGCATTTCCCAAAGGAGGCTGATAATTTTCCTGACTATAAAGTAGTGGAAACCAACAGAAATAGTTTATGATAAAAGTGAATATAATGGCTAAAAGGAATAAAGCTTAAAAGGGACCAAATACAGTTCTTAGTTTATAGATTGCACACATTCCATAAAGATCATTGGAATTCATTTGTGCTAGGGCTGATGATGTTTCACAGATGATAAACTAAATGAAATAGGGGCTAAGTGACTTGCCTTCTTAGTTGATATATGGAAAGCCAGACTCAAACCTAATTAGTCTGATTCTAGAATGTATAATCAAAAATATTTTGTTAATAAGTATTTTGGATAGTGTCAGAACAGGATAACTCCTGGCATGAATGTTCATGATGGTATAAACACAAGATGATCTCGTATGGTGTTTAAGGCGATAGTATTTCTTTATGAAAATCATCAAGCCCTTCATAATGTCCTTTAAATTCATGAGAATAGGCTGTGTCATCAAGAACCCCAGATGCCAAATGCTGCTGTTCAAAAACAGAAAGGATTTTAGAAAATGACTTAGACCGTCTGAGCCTCAGGGTCCTGATCGATAAAGTGGGTATATGGTTATTATACTCCCATCCATAGTAGATATTATCACATAAAATCTGTACATGTGCAGTACATGTTTAGCAAGGGCATGACCTTTATGAACACTGCAAACTTTATGACTCTCTTTAGCTTAGCAATGGGATCAGGACTGAACATTCCCAACTTTCTTTCACAGTCACATCTCATTGCTTTTTGTTGTGATATTAAAGGAAAAGGGAAGATAAATCAGACTAAAGTTAATCCATTATAACCCATGTATGTTGTTCCATGGTTCACTTAATCCATCATGACCTTTAATAAATTTTAACATCATTTTAAAAATTTGCAGTATTAAGATAGAGGGAATGATGTAATTTGCATATAGTTGTATGGCTGGGAAGTTTGGGATTTGGTCTATAGGTCCCTTTTTAAAACTCACCCATGGTCACTGCCCTTGTCAAAAATGCCTCTTGATACTATTAAGAAATATTTTTATTCTCTATTGTTTCAAATGCTATTTGGTTAAGCATAGCTTCTGTTTTCAAACTTCAAAAGGACATGTACAACATGGAGAAGTGTCCCTCTAATATCCAAACACACACTGCCTAACCTAAAATGCATTTACTTCAATAAAAATAAAGAAACACAATCCCCAGCCCTGTGGTGGTTTCCAGCTGCAAGACTTCCAATTAAAAATCTCTCCTTTTCTTTACCCAAGTAGCATTTCCAGCATAGATAACAATTTTGCTGTGACATCTTTAATACCACTAATGATTTGATCTTTCTGCAGAGAGCTTAAAAGCCTGTAGAAGACAGTGGCAGACCCAAGGTAGGTAGGTGCAAGGTTACGCAGCAGGAATACCTAGTGATCTGAACATATTAAAGAGAGTGCAGCAGAATTAAAAGAACCAGATGAGGGGCACTTAAAAAGCAACACTTGAACACAAATCGGCTGCTGTTTTTTAATATAAGAAATTTGGAATGAGAAAGTGAATTTGAAATTTTCCTTTGGCTTTATTTTCATAGCAAAAATCTTACAGGCAGTGGAGGCCATCAGGACTGAGACCAGTGCCTTGTACAGTGTAGGTGATGAAGAAATCTGAAAAAATGGATAATTTGGGTAAACAAAATTTCTACTGTCATGAAAATGGAGTAAGAAGAATGGAAGCATTTCTAGATGAATAGTGCTTATTATTTGAACAATTGTCTAAACATTCAGATTATATTTGTGTGTGTGCATATATATGTATGTGTGTGTGTGTGTGTGTGTATATATATATATATATAGCTTTACTTTTGTTTTGAGAAATAAGATTAACTAACACAAAAATATCCCAAAAGGAACAAGAATTTATGCTTCAGTTACCTATAAGTAAAGATTGGCAACTTCGCATTGAATTCCCTCAAATAAAATAACCTGAATGGATTAGAACATTCATCTTTCATCCATAAACATAAAGCTTTTAATATGGCCTCAGTGATAGATTTTTTTTAATCTATGAAGTCATTAAAGACAAAGACTCTTGCCATCAAAGGCACCTGCCACCTAACTCTGAAGAACAGAGTGGTAGTTAATTAAGGTGGCTTCATTCTTGGGTGAGAAATTAAGTTATATTTTTATTTAGCACTACCAAATCTGTCATGAAAGCCAACTATCATCTCAAAAGAGAAATAAGACTGGCTAAAGGAAAACTCCTTTCCACGGGGGAGAATAGCCTTGATTTCAGAGGAAATGCAAACCGGCAAAAGTGATAACCATAAAGATAATGATATATTGATGTGATTATTATGTACCTGGTCTATGTCAAGCACTTTGGATTCACCATGTCATGTCACCCTTACTATTATTTTGAAAGATAAGTGATGTTGTTTTTCCCATTTTATGTTAAAGAAATCCAATCTGTCTATGTTCTAGAAGTCCTTGTAGAAAGGTCCCTGTGTGTCTTTTCTCCATGTTAAAAACTCCCTCAGAAGCATCCCTGCCTTGGGGTCTTGAAGGGTGCGGTCAGTTTCTCAACATGCTTTCATAAACGGTAGACTTACCCACTGTCTCAAATGTGCTCAAATGGCAACATTAGCATCAGACCTTGACTGGTTATGCTTTTCCCTATTTTTAAACCCAACCTCCAAACCCCACTTTAATTTTCTTCCTAGCATTTTTCACCTTCTTTGATGCCTCACTGGCCAATCTCTTATACCCTATCTATCCTTTTACTATCCAAACTAGGAGCTGGACATTGCAGATTATTTTGTTTAGATAGTGTCCCTTAAGATAACAAAGTCTTTGTTTCAAAATGCTCTCTATTCTCAATTTAATACTTAGTGTATTTATCAAGGACCTACCAAGAAATCAGAAACCATGATGAGCATTTCAAACAAGAAATTTACTTCAGTACAAGGATCCAAAGATGATGGAGGACGCTGAGAAGCCAAATAGGGAACAGGGAAGCAACCTAAAGATTGGCCATAGGATGTTACTGCCACCCATAGGTGGGAATGTAGCTCAGCAGTGGAGCGCCTGCCTAGATTGCAATGCACTGAGATCAATCCCCAGCATTTCAAAAATAAATAAACAAATAAATAAATTAGTTAATTAATAAATAAAGGAATAGTAGAATTACTGGAACCTAAGGTCTGCAGTTCAGTAGAAAAGTTAAAATCACAGGAGACCAATTGGTGGAGGGGAAATTGAAGTCATCAAGGAGGTTCAGATGCTGCTAGAAATGCCACCACAAGTGAAACAGAAAGGAATCTCCTTCTCTCTAGTCTCCTAAGCTCCAGCCACTGCTTCTTAGTTTAATTTTGCCAAACTCTGGAGGACATAGGAGCTGTCAGGTCAGTACCTCCTGTAATACAGAGCAGAACAAGGTTCTAGAAAGTTCTGGAAGGTTCAAGAAACAAATCTCAATGCATGTCAATACAGTTAGAGGAAGGGCTCAGTCTGAGCGATGTGTTAGGCTCAGGTCAGTTTTAGGGCCCCATGATAAAGACTCACAATGTAACATGAAATTCCCACATAGCACATGTAGCAATCTAATGAATTCATGTGTGCTTTTGTTCTTATTGCTGTTTGTGTCTCCTGCTATATGTTAAACTTCATCAAAACATCAAGACCTTTTTATTGTCATACCTATAATGTGTAGTCCATACAAAAATTTTCAGAGTTCTCAATGAATATTTGGTGAATAAATGAGTGAGAACAAATAGCCCAGGATTCAGCAACACAGTGATTCATATACATTTTAGCATCACATCGCAAAAACTATTTGCTTATAGATTTTGGTTCTACTTCCAAACCTAGTCTTCTAGTCTCAGACTGAGAAGAACACACAATTGATCACTAAGTTTTGAAGAAGTTATTGCTAGTTTCACAAAACTGTTGTTCATGCCATATTTACAAAATTCCATGCAACTATGTGAAAGTAAGAGAAAAAAATGAAAAGAAAAGACACAATTCCATAAGGACAGGAACCACCCTTGCTTAACACAAAAGGTGTGACCATGAGATAAAGTTAGAGGGAAGATCTCTTTGTTAGGTGTTACATTAGCTTTTCCAGAATTAGCAAACACAGTTTCCACCCTTACTCATAGCTAATAAGAGTAATTGAAGTAATGCCTTTTATAATGAAATTATAGCTGAGTAATAAGAAGCTCAAATGGATTTTATAATTTTTCCATTTATATATCCTTAGTGCGAAGACATCCAGAAATTTGTGACCATGAGCCCTATAAAGTTATTAGTTAATACAATCCCTGATGAAATAAGTAATATCCATGGTCATCCTCCCTAGAAAAAAAAATAATGATACTCAAGTGTTGTTTAATACTTTTAAAGAACCCAAATAGTTTATCTTTTCAGGGACCTACGTTTTTTCAACATGCTGTTAGACAATCCTTGGTTGTGGCTGGTGAGGGCACAGCAAAGAGAGATAGAAATTTAAACTTATCCTTCAATGATGACACTCTAAGCATGACACTGTATTAGGAGATCCATGTAGAGTATGTTATCAGATTCTCATTTAAAAGTATTCATTCCTCCTCCCAAAGGTCTATTAATTAAGCCATGAATGCAATTTGCTGACTCTAGGTTTTGTACCATGCTACATTGTTTACATATACAGCATTATCTCTAATCTTTCTAATAGTCCCACAGGGTGTATGCTATTATTCCATTATTCTGTTTAAGGAATAGATTATCAAGGAAGTAGGACATCTTGCCCAAGTCTACTGAACTAATAACATGCAAAAGCACAATTGGAAAATATCTATCCAGGTTATTCATTTTTTTAAAAAAAACTTCTTACTACGGAAATATCAAGAGTATTTAAAGTATACAAAAAGCTTTATTTACTGCACATGCCTAAATCTCAATGTCAACAGTTCTGCACGCACATCCAAGCTTATTTCATTTACTTCTTCGCTGATTTCCCCCACTACAATTTCTCTGAAGCAAGTCTAGATACCACATCATTCATTCATGAATATCTTAGTGTATTTTTTATGTTCTCTGTTAATGTAGCTAACTTTTGTCCATATATTTGGAATACTTCAATACAGAACTAGTTATTACTGGGGAATTTTTAAACTTACCACTTACTTTAACTTTTAATTGTCAATAGCAAACCTCCCTTCTTAGCCTGTATGCTATGGGCAACCACTGTTCCAAAAGTCAGGCAGGATCCAGGAGTGGTGGCGCATAGCTGTGATCCCAGTACTTGGGAAACTAAAACAAGAGAATCACAGGTTTAAGGCTAGCCTCAACAACTTAGCGAGACCCTCAGAAACTTAATGAGACCCTATTTCAAAGTAAAACATAAATAAAATATGGCTGAGGTTTATAGATGAGGCTCAGAGTTAGAACACTGCTGGTTTAAAGCCCCAGTACCTCAAAAAAAAAAAAAAAGTCAGGCAAGACCATCACAAATGCTCCATCAGCTTCTTGGACAGAAACAAGTATTTACAACAAATTAAATGTAATAAAAAATGCATGTATATTTCAAGTTCCTTTGTCTTTAAAATGAGGGCTAATGCAGGAGAAGAGTAATTGAGGAGAAACATCATGGGTGTAATGAACTGGAAGTTTTAATTGCAGATACCCTAAGAGGAAACAATAATAATTGTAAAAGCCAGAATCATATTCAACTGTAAAAATACAATTGTAACAAAAACAAAACAAGCATCTAAGCCTCACCTCTATGCCCCACACTGCTGTAAATCATCTTCAGGTCTTTGCAAATGGGTGTTTAAAAATTAGAATACAGAGTAATTAGCAAAAAATCCACATATGACATCTCTTGAGAGTCTTTTGAAGTCAGATATATTTTCCCTTATATTTTTAATATTTTCCATTTCAATTTTAAAAATAAGCCTGGTATGGTGCCACACACTTGTAATTCTAGTACTTGAATTACTAGTATTAGAGGCTGAGACAGGAGGCTGAGACAGGAGGATCGCAGGTTCACGGCCAACCTCAGCTACTTAGTGAGTCCCTCCACAACTTAGTGAGACCCTGTTTCAAAATAAAGAATAAAAAATAGGGCTGGGGGTGTAGGTCAGAGGTAGAATGCCCCTGGGTTCAATCCCCAGTACCGCAAAATAAATAAATAAATAATAAAGTGCATTACTATTTTTCCATCCGATCACTAAAAATAAATGAGCTGTCAAATGCATGCATAAATTGTTTTCTATCCTAAATGACATCTTATCCAAGTAAAATGCTGTCACTCTTTTCAGAAGATTGGCTTAGGCTTCACTTTTTAAAAAGGAGAAATAAAATTAAATAAGCTGTTTTCTGTTAGAGAAGGGCAAGTTAAACAGCAGGATCTTCTTATTGAGTTGTGTGACTATCTGTTTTTTAAAACGTGGACTATCTTCAGGAGCTTATCGTTCTTTACTTGGAGAGATTATTTTCCCAGAGATTCGATGAATGTTTCTACATCTTCTGCAGAGTCTTATGAACACTGGTAGCACCATCCAGATTATGGTATGACACTCTCCTAGATGCCAAATACTGTCAGCAGTCAACCCATGCACAGTACTGCTCAAAGGACATTCTAAGGAGTGGGCTGTTAGAGTTACAATTTGGGCTTGGCAAATATTCTTTCAATCTTTTTTTTTTTTTAATTTTGGGTGCTTTGTAATTATACATCATAGTGAGGCTCAGAGTGACGAATACATACATGTACGTAGCAATCATTGTGTTTCCCTCTGGTTACCACCCCAAACCCCTATCCCCTCCACTAAGATGCAAAATATAAGAAGCAGTTTATTTAGAGGGAAGTATGGGGAAGCCTATTACACAGAGATTGTTGAAATAGGGAGAGTAGGAGAATGATATATGTTAGTAACAGCATCGGTAGGGTATTCCATGTTATCACAGGTGATTCTCCTAAGTTACCAACTACAGCCATCAATTGCAAAGGTACACCATGTTTCCAAAATTCAGCTTTCTTTAAGAAACTAAAGACTGATATGGCTTGCATGAAGTCAAAGAAGGAGGCATGATCTTCAGTTATGATAAGAACTTTGTTTATTAGAGTAATAGAAAAATCATTGAAATGTTTTGAAGATGTTTAATCCTGTTAAAAACAGATCTCAGGATGCAGTGAGGAAAGCAGACTTGAGTTGTGGAAGAGTAGAAAAGGGAGAGAGAGAGCTAGTAGAAGCAGGAGAGAGCTAGTAGAAGCGGGAGAGAGCTAGTAGAAGCGGGAGAGAGCTAGTAGAAGCGGGAGAGAGCTAGTAGAA
>PVJS01047742.1:0-15325 GCA_004027185.1 Glis glis
CACACACACACACACACACACACACACACACAATATTAAAGAGACACATAAATGTTTTACAAGTTAGAGATAATGTCCATCTTATAGGTGCTGAGGTTCTAGTATAGAACACATTTGTCCTATTTAGTGAAGCGTGGCTAAGCTCCATTTCAAATGAATTCTTCTTTCTTGTAGATGTTCTCTTTAGAGGACAGTAAGAATGGATAAGGTAAGATAAAGGAAAGCCATGGAGAAACATCAGCCTAAAACATTCTTAGCCTAAAACATTCTATGTAAGCAGAACTAAAGTAGCACATTTCGTCATTAATCTTTTTATTTATTTATTTTTTTTGGTGGTACTGGGGATTGAACCCAGGAGCATTTTTATTTTTTGTTTTGAAACAGGGTCTCACTAGGTTGCTGGGAGTCTCTTTAGGTTGCTGAGGCTGGCCTCGAACCTGCAATCCTCCTCTCAGTCTCTTAAGTACTGGGATTATAGGCATGTGCCGCCATGCCCAGCTTGCCATTAATTCTTGACAGTCACATCATAAACCCGCAGGAATTACAAAAACTAAAATCCCTAATAAATCTGTATCTTTTATAATTTACACATGATTAAAGAGAGAATCAACTCAGTATACCTGTAGAGATGAGGTTGTAGTATCAACTTCAAGCACACTTTAAAGGTCCCTCCTGGCCAGTTACAGTGGTGCACACTTGTAATCCCAGTACTTGGGAGGCTGAGACAGGAAGATCACGGGGTTTCAGCTAGCCTCAGCAACTTAGACTCTATTTCAAAATAAATAGGGCTGGGGGTGTAGCTTGGAGGTAGAATGCCCATGGGTTCAACCCCCAGCACCAAAGTAAATAATATAAAAAATAAAGGTCCCTACTGAATTTAAAAAGACTTCCTTTTAGCTTCTTTTTAAAAATTTCATAATGTAGTATAAGAATGAGGGCAGCACAACTTCCACAGGTAACGTCTACATTTATTTTATACCAAAAAAGTTATGTGCAACAAATAAACATTCTTACATATTTACATTTGTTTTTATTTACCAGTTAGCAAAATGGTGTCCTAAATCTCTGATAAAGAATATTTCTATCTATATTAAAGGGAAATCTGCCCAGTGAACTCTATTGAAAAATGTTTACTCAGGAGCATAAAGCACTAGTAATAAATATTTTTGATGGAACATACTATACAGATCATACACCTAATACTTAGGCCATGCTCAATACAGTTTTATGACAAAACATTTTACCTTTTCTGGGCTAATTTGTCAAAAAATAAAAAAGTGTTTAACCAAGTAGCCTGGACTCCCACCCCTGCCCCTTTTGTTTTATTGAAGGGTTGTTCTCACAAATTAGGATTCATAAGTGCTGCCGAAGATGTCTCAAATGTGTCACCAATGCCTGTGTGCCGGAGGAAAACACATGAGGACCAAGGTTGCATATGAGGTGTCTCTCCCCAGAGAGGTTCTAGAAATGACAGTGGGTTCTTCGTTGGCATTTGTCAAATACTGGTATTTTAAGTGAGATTGCCTGTCACTATTCACTGGCATCAAGCAGTGGTGCCAACCTAAGTCATGAAGCAATTGCTTAAGATTTCCTTGCATGCTTTAAAAGATAGTCTTTTGAAAATAAAACAAGCAAACAGAAGCCAACAAATAGTTTTAATTTTATGTAGTCTTGGTCCTATATCTTACCTAAGAAGTCAAAAGATCCTTTGTACCAAATGAAAAATCTCTTGTCTCTTTGTATGAAAATAGTCAATGCTTTCGACATTCTTTAAAAATAATGAATTTAAGGAGAGGCTACATATATCAAGTAAAAGTAATTCCTGGCACACAGCTAGTTAAACCTGAGTTATTTCAGAAGTTTACCTTACTGACAGCAACTAGCTGCAATGAAAAAAACAAATGAAATACTCCAAGCCGCCTCGATTCCCTAGAACGTATCCTCTAACCATGACTTCTCGTACTTCTTCAAATGTTTGACTGTTCAGTAAATAAGAGGCTTTATTTTTTATGAACCACTTCAAAAACATAAAGCACGGAATTACTGCTAAAATCAAATTTTTTTCCTAACCTGTCCTTCAACACTGGTGGCTAGTAATGCCAGCATGTTTAAATATTCAGTCTAAAACAGTGATAACAATCTTCGAATCTTATGATATGGTGCTTCCCCCTCTTCTTGGTGGAACAGAAGGTGTGGAGGGGGGCCGGCGTTCCTCCAGAGCAGAAACTACCAAACACCACGCTACAGGGTTTCTGTTGCTTGCCGAGATACTCGCAATCGGTAAACGCCGTTACTTCAGGCAGCACCTTGTCATCTCAGTGAGAAGAGGGTATTGGTTCTACTGGGCCATAGGAATGTGGCAACAATTCTTAAACGTCTGAAGCAGTGGTTTCCCCAAGGCTTAGGAAAGCAAAGGAAACACTTGAAGGGTCTGGCTGAATGTTTTTACATGTTTTCTCATGTAAGAGTTGAAGACATTTCCAAGAATGCAACATCAAGACAAGCTTTAACTATACTCAGCTGATTGATAAAAAATATGAGGAAAGACCATTGGAAACTGGGACAGGAGGAACCTGGTTAGCACAACTGTTTTATATATACCACAGGAGTCTTAACCGTTAAGCCATTTCCACGCTAGCTTAGCAAAGAGAACCAGTGAACTGCGTTGGTAGAACTGGACACATGTTATGAGGTGACCTCCCTGTACAGTTCTCCAGTGAGGACTTGCTTCTCCATTGACACCAGACACTCCATCAATGCTTTCAGAGTTCTTCAACTACTTAAGAATATAAGAACAATACATACACAATAAGACAGGCATTGAAATATTCACATTCATGGGAAAACATAAGCCTCAATGAAATCTGAATTTACTCTCTTTTAAGAAACTGGTGAAACCCGTTAAAAATTCATTACAATTCAGATTTTATACCTGCCTTGGGCCAGAAGACCTACGTCGTGTCAATTATGACAGTTGTGAACTACTACACAGCTGCTGACTCTACACATTTTAGATTACAGAGCAGAGCCTGTCCCCTCCCTTCAAAAAGAAGGCAAATAAAGCACTCAAAAGTTACTGGTCTAAGTGACTATTTTTAACATAATGATTCATTGAATTTGAAGCAAAAACTTTGCTACTACTTCTCAGTCTAAGGGATAAAATGATCATACCGAATCCTTCGGTAGAAAGCAAGTTTTCTACTTCATGGTAAGAAAGGAAGGAAGGACACTTCTGCCCAAGTTCAACACACAAAATATTTGGTTTGAGATTTAAGACAGAAGGCACTTTTAACATTCTGATATAAGATGTTAACCATAGAAACATACTGTCACAACTTCATTTGGGTTTATTCAAGTCACCTTTGAAAATTCTTCTTACTGCATTTGTGTAGTTACCAGAAAGAGCAGTGACGATACCAACGTGTTTCCCCTTCAGATATTTCTACCTGTGGTACTTCTCCCAATTAAGCAAACGGAGCAGCATGTCAGCGCTAAAGTTTACAGAGCCAGTATTGGACTCTAAAACAATTCCCAATAGTCCTTAGTGCAGAAAGAATTAGGGAAAACCTTATGGAGCTACCAAAGAGCAATCCTACGAGGGCGACTGGACTTACTCTGGTTGTTTCAAAGTCGTAATACTGTTTGGTTGACTGGCACCAATATTAAGGAAAAATATCTGCATTGAAAATTCAACTGTGGTACGAGGCTTTACCTAAAGATGCCTTATTAATATTTCCAGTTTTTCTCCAAAGAAATACGCACATTTTCCCATCATTAGTGTCCTGACGGCCTTGGATGTGATGGTCTGGTCACACGACTCATTCTGTAAGGTTTAATAAATCCAGTTTTATGACTAGACAAACTTGACTTGAATGTTCAGATTTAGTTTCTTCCTCTCAGAGCAGGGAGATGACAGGGAAGCAACCAGCCTATGATTTCTGCTGTCAGTGCTGCGCCCACGGCTGGCAGCACTTTCCACAAGCTGCTCTGCCTGGGCTTCCTACTTTCACTATTTTATCAGTCAACGTGGAGCTGACAATTCTTCATCACTACACTTCACCTAAACTGTACAGTAAGTTCTGCAGGGATGAATCCAATATTTCTACCTTTATTTACAAATATCACATAAATGGAGTCTAGTTGAATCTACATGTTTAAATCCATCGGCTAAAAACATATTACATATTGTAAACATGGCAATATTTAATACAGTATCTATTCTAAAATATTTTCATGTCATGATCACATTTGTTATACCTGAAATTGAATTTATACACATTGAAGAATTACTAGCAATGGTTGCTCACTTTACAATTGAGGGATGGGGGCTTGGGCTACATTTTATTATCTCAGAAACATCTTCAAAGTAAAGTTAAAGCTTGTCTTTGATTGGCTCGGCATATCCTTTTGTGTATCCGTATTTAAAATGAAGATTGACACAGAAAATAGCTAGGGCCCCTTCTAATTTACAGTATTTTAAAAAATCAGTTTAAGATTCTTAGGGAAAGTGTCTGTTGTGAAGAATTTAAAAAAAACTGCTGCAAAATAAACTTAATGGAAAAGGGACATGAGACTGTCAGTCAGGAGTCCGTCCGTCAGGCCGTCAGTCCTGCTTGGGCTGCAGCTGCCGTTTCCAGGCCTCATTCAAGTAAACGAGTCGTTTGTAATTGATGATGAGAAGAATGAAGTTCAGCACGTATGTGGTGACGCAGATGATGCAAAACTCCTTCAGCACAAAGTACAGGATGTAGGCCAGGTACAAAGACCCCACCACAGACACGATGGAGGATGTCATGAGGACCAGGGCTGCGACTGCGCTTGCTGTCATGCCTGCAAGAGAAAGAGACACTCGGCTCACTCAGGCCCTGACACGGGAGAGGAGGCTGCGGAGGCAAAAGGTAACATTTTGTGGTTTTGCAGCCGTGTATACATTCTGATCTTACTGCAAAATTCTGAAATTTGGGAACAAAAACTACTGATCTATCTTGTTAAGGTTACACAAGTAGACTTTGCAGATGGAACCAGTTTCATAGCTGCAATGTTTGTTTTTTTGTGGTACCGGGGATTGAACCCAGGTGCATTCTACCTCTGAGCTACACCTGCAGCCCTGTTTTATTTTTTATTTTGAAACAGGTCTCACTAAGTTGCAGAGGGCCTTTCTTTTTTTCTTTTTATTTTTTTGCAGTACTGGAGATTGAACTTAGGGTCATTCTACCTCCTAGCTACACCCCAAGCCCTACTTTTTAATTCTTTATTTTGAAACAGGGTCTCACTAAGTTGCGGAGGGCTTCGCTTAGTAGCTGAGGCTGGCTGTGAATCTGTGATCCTCCTGTCTCAGCCTCCCAAGTACTGGGATTACAAGTGTGCGCCACCACTCCCGGCTCGTGGCTCATGCAGAGGGCCTTTCTAAGTTGCTGAGGCTGGCCTTGAACCTGCGATCCCCCTGTCTCGGCCTCCCAAGTACTGGGATTACAAGCATGTGCCCCCATGCCCAGCTTCATAGCTGCGATGTTCTTGACTTATCAATGTTTCCTATGAAATTTGTTTAGTTCATAAGCTAGCCTTAGTTCAGGATATGCACACAAAGAAAATATGCAATCTCACAATCACATTAAGCAATGGCGTTGATTTGTAAAATCAAGAGAATAATGTTCCTAATGAATAAAGAACATGAAGACATCAACCTTTTCTTCCAAGCTGTATACACTTGGTGAGACCCCCTCGCTCCCACCTTTTCACTACTGGCTCCCCATCTGTGGAAAGTAAAATTCACTTTTGTGTGTGTGTGTGTGGTACCGGGGTTTGAACCCAGAGCATTCTACCTTCAAGCTACACCCCCAGCCCAATTTTATTTATTTGGAAACAGGGTTTTGCTAGGTTGCTGAGAGCCTCACTAAGTTGCTGAGGTTAGCCACGAACCTGCGATCCTCCTGTCTCAGCTTCCCAAGAACTGGGATTACAGGTGTGCGACACCACATCCGGCTCTAAAATTCACTTTTAATCCTTAGATCAAAAAAAACAAAACCATACTGCATTTTTCCACAGGTGACTATACCAAAAGGCTGCTAAAAGAAGGGGGAAAAATCTCGATAAACATTTCACAATGGGCTAAGCCTGGTGGATAAGGGTCAAACCAGACTAAGAGAAAAGGCAGTTATGTGTGCTAAGCCAGGGCTCTCGGGACAAGTGTGCCTGAACTACTGAGTCTTATCTTCATACGTGTTGTTCTGTAATTTCCTAGAGCCAACAATATAAAGAATATATGCATTCATTTTCAAGGATGGAGGAGAAAGCAGAGTACATTAAACCACCCTCCTACCCAGTGGCTGATGGACAGCAGTTACAGAAAAAAATAAGAAAGGTGATGGCAGATTTGAAGAAGTCAGTTAAGGAGCTAAATTCCTGGTGCCTACCAGCAGAAAGAAAGGCACAGAGGAGATGCCTGTGGGCGCAGCAAGCCACAGGCCCGCAGGCTAGCCAGAACTAGGCGGCAACACTTTAATAAGGCTCATCAAGACTACGATGCCGTTGAATTACTCGTGCCAGGGACTGGCAAATCCGGCCAGCCGCCTGCTTTTGTCCATAAAGCTTTATTGAAATCCAGCCATTCTCACTCATTGACATAGGTCTGGGGCTGCTTTCAAACCAGAAAGAGTTGAGTAGCTGCAGAGGCCAGAAAAGCCGTAACTATTTTTTGTCTGGCCCCTTACTGAAAAAATTTGTTGACTTCGCCTATGCAAAACATTTAAAACTTCAAAAATTAGCCGGGCGTGGTGGTGCACGCTTGTAATCCCAGTACTTTGGGAGGCCGAGACCGGAGGATCCGGGTTTGCAGCCAGCCTCAGCTCTCCCTCTCTCTCGCTCTCTCGCTCTCTCGCTTTCTCTGTCTCTTTCTCTCTCTCTCTCTCTCCTTAGTGAGGCCCTCCGCAACTTCGTGAGACCCGGTTTCAAAATAAAGTATAAAAAAAAAAATAGGGCCGGGGGTGTAGAGCGCCCCCGCGTTCAATCCCTGGTACTGCAAAAAAAAACTTCAAAAATTAATGCTGTCACCTTAATTTTATCTGAAAAAGTTAGTTTTAAAATGACATGGAGCCGGGCGTGGTGGCGCACGCTTGTAATCCCAGTACTTTGGGAGATGGAGACCGGAGGATCTGGGTTCGCGGCCAGCCTCAGCTCTCTCTCTCTCTCTCTCTCTCAGTGAGGCCCTCCGCAACTTCATGAGACCCGGTTTCAAAATAAAGTATAAAAAATAGGGCCGAGGGTGTAGCACGGAGGTAGAACGCCCCTGGGTTCAATCCCTGGGACCCAAAAAAAATAAATAAGCCGGGCGTGGTGGCCCACGCTTGTAATCCCAGTACTTTGGGAGGCGGAGACCGGAGGATCCAGGTTCGCGGCCAACCTCAGCTCTCTCTCTCTCTCTCAGTGAGGCCCTCCGCAACTTCGTGAGACCCGGTTTCAAAATAAAGTATAAAAAATAGGGCCGGGGGTGTAGCGCGGAGGTAGAACGCCCCTGGGTTCAATCCCCGGTACTGCAAAAAAAAAAAAAAATAAATAAATAAATAAATAAATAAATAAAACGACATGGATGGGCTTGGGGTGTAACTAGTGGTGGATCACCTGCCTAGCATGTGCAAGGCCCTGGGTTTGATCCCCAGCACTACAAAAAATAAATAAAATGGCTGGGCGTGGTGGCGCACACTTGTAATCCCAGTACTTGGGAGGCTGAGACAGGAGGATCTGGGTTTGCGGCCAGTCTCAGTTACTTAGTGAGCCCCTCTGCAACTTAGTAAGACCCTGTTTCAAAATAAAGAATAAAAAATAGGGCTGGAGGTGTAGCTCGGCGGTAGAAGCCTCTGGGTTCAATCCCCAGTACTGCAAAAAAAACAAAAAAAGATAAATAAAATGACATGGGCAAGTTATTTACTCCTCAACTCTAAAGCTGGGATAACACTCAAGCCTACCTCTAAGAACATTGTGAGAATTAAGTGAGCTAAGATAAAGTATGATTAATGAGCTAGAATAAAGCACTTAGAATGCCCTATAAATGCCACTGTTAGTAACTAGGTACTCGTGGCTTGGGAAAAAATCCCAATAGAATTTATTTATTTTTGTGTAGTACCGGGGATTGAACCCAGGGGCACCCATCTCCCTCGGAGCTAGACCCCCGGCCCTATTTTTTTATCCTTTATTTTGAAACAGGGTCTCACGAAGTTGTGGAGGGCCTCACTAAGTAACTGAGGCTGGCCGCGAACCCGGATCCTCCAGTCTCAGCCTCCCAAGTACTGGGATTACAAGCGTGCGACACCACGCCCGGCTCCAATAGAATTTAAAATGTGCTATAACTCTAAATAAATGATAGTATAATCATGCAGTGGAATATTTTCCAGCTGTAAAAAAGAATGAAGACAATTAATCTTCCTTCCTTCCTTTCTTTTGTGTGTGTGTTATGGGGATTGAACCCAGGGGCATTATACTTCTGAGCTACACCACCAGCCTGTTTTATTTATTTTGAAACAGCCTCTTATAAGTTGCTGAGGCTGGCCTTGAACCTGCAACCCTCCTGCCTCAGCCTCCCAAGTACTGGGATTATAGACATGTGCCACCATTCCTGGCCTGATATTTCTTTCTCTCTCTTTTTTCCTTTGTGTGTGTGTGTATATGTGTGTGCGCACGCGTGTGAATGCACAAACATACGGTACTGGGGATTGAACCCCGGGGACATTCTACCTTCAAGCTACACCTCTAGCCATATATGTATATGTTTTGTTTTCAAACAGGGTCACTTTAGGTTGCTGAGAGTCTTGCTAGGTTGCTGAGGCTGTCCTTGAACCTGCGATCCTCCTGTCTCAGCCTCCCAAGTCTGATTTTTTTTTTTTTGCGGTACCGGGGATTGAACCCAGGGGCGTTCTACCTCCATGCTACACCCCCAGCCCTATTTTTTATACTTTATTTTGAAACCGGGTCTCAATAAGTTGCGGAGGGCCTCACTAAGTAGCTGAGGCTGGCTGCGAACCCGGATCCTCCGGTCTCGGCCTCCCAACGTACTGGGATTACAAGCGTGCACCACCACGCCCGGCTCAAGTCTGATATTTCTTAAAAAGATTACCAAGATAGATGTCAAACAAAAAAAAAGACAAAAAAAAAGCAAGCTGTGAAACTGTGTGTATTGCATATGCCTTTTATATTTAGAATGGGAGGAGAATTAAGATTATATATTTGCATTTTCTTGTATATGCATAAAGAACTATAGAACAACAACAAAAAGAAGTTATCAGTCGGGGATGAGGAGCAAAGGAAACTGGGCAAAGTGGAACAGGGTGGATCAACTTTTCACTGTGGAGCATCTTACTTGTGTGTGTGTGTGGTACTGGGGTTTGAACCCAGGGGCATTCTACCTCTGAGCTACGCCCCCAGCCCTATTTTATTTTTTATTTCGAAATAGGGTCTCACTATGTGTGGAGGGTCTCGCTAAGCTGCTGAAGCTGGCCTTGAACCTGTGATCCTCCTGTCTCAGCCTCCCAAGTACTGGGATTATAGGCGTATACCACCATGCCTGGCTAGCATCTTACTTATTTCTTTAACTTTTGAACTTATGGAAAAATTAAATCTAAAACGCTGAATCTCACACAATGTGGAAGGGAGTGGAGATGAAATACTCTGGAACACTGTCAGATGAGCTCAAACATGCCTCCACTGACAAAGACCCTGACATCACAAAAACAGGGGATGAGTTGGAAAAACACTTCAGGAAATGTGAATGGAAACCATACAGATGATTTAAAGTCTGTGCATATAATGAAATTAACAAATTAATACTATAAGTAGAAAATCGACTTTCACCTCTATCTCCCCAAATTAATACAAAGACTTTTCTTAGGCTCTTTCCCATTAAGGGAAAATAAACTATTCCCTTATACTTAGGCTTATACTTTATATTCTTCTTCAGAAATCCAACAAAATATATGAAATAAAAAGGGAAATTTCTCCCTCCCCTCCAGACCCAAGGTCTTTTTCTATGCCCTTACATGTGTGTGTGTGTGTGTATATATATATATATATATATATATATATATATATTTACCCTATACTTAAGTCACAATTTGCTTTTTTCATTGAACACTGTCTTCATCTTTCTAGCATCTACATATAGGCCTACTTTTCCTTTAATGGCTACACAGTATTTTCTAACATGGATGGGTCCTAATTTATTCAATCATTACCTATTACTAGGCTTCTTCTGATTTTTTGCTATTTTAAACTGTACTGCTATGAATATCCTTGTGCATACATTTTTATATTTCTGGATGATAAATATATAGATGCAGAACTAGGCAAACTTGATAGAACCATTCAGAAAAATTCATATTCACAATTTGCTTCAAAACAAACCAACTTTGGATGGAAGAGTTAAATATATTTTTAATGAACCCAATCACTGAAGAGCTAGCAGAAAATGGGATAAAATAGTTAACAGCTAAAATACAAAGGCAAAAATGGGGGAATTTAAACCTAATAGTGTAAGAATTTATACAATAAAAACTCACAAAACTAACATTAAAAAGTATAAAGAAGCTGAGCGTGGTGGCACATGCTTGTAATCCCAGTATTTGGGAGGCCGAGACTGGAGGATTCGGGTTCACAGCCAGCATTAGCTACTTAGTGAGGCCCTCGGCAACTTAGTGAGACCCTGTTTCAAAATAAAGAATAAAAGCCGGGCATGGTGGCGCACGCTTGTAATCCCAGTACTTGGGAGGCTGAGACCGGAGGATTGCAGGTTCGTGGCCAGCCTCAGCTACTTAGTGAGGCCCACTGCAACTCAGTCAGACCCTATTTCAAAAAAAAGAATAAAAACTAGGACTGGAGGTGTAGCTCAGAGGTAGAATGCCCCTGTACCGCAAAAAAAAAAAAAAAAAAAAAAAAAAAAAAAAAGTATAAAGAATGGGTAAAATGTTTAAAACAGGCTGGGCATGGTGGAACATGCCTGTAATACCAGTACTTGGGAGACTGAGACAGGAGGATCCCAAGTTCATGGTCAGCCTCAACAATTTAGTGAGGCCCTCTGCAACTTAGTGAGACCCTGCTTCAAAATAAAAAATAAAACTGGGCTGGGGGTATAGCCCAGAGGTAGAATGCTCCTGGGTTCAACCCCCAGTACCCCCCCACACAAAAATCTACATTTTTTACTCATTAATTGGGTGCCTGGAAATTTATTTTATGGAACTAATTCAAAGAGGAGTGGGAGTTATAAACAAAGTTGATTACTACAGCATTATTTAGAATATGAAAAATGCAGCCGGGGCATGGTGGCGCACGCTTGTAATCCTAGTACTTGGGAGGCTGAGACAGGAAGATCGCAGGTTTGAAGCCAGCCTTGGCAACTTAGCGATGCCCTCCATAACTTAGTGAGACCCTGTTTCCAAATAAGAAATAAAATCAGGCTGGGAGTGTAGCTCAGAGGTAGAATGCCCCTGGGTTCAATCCCCAGTGGCCCCACACACACAGAAAAAAAAAGAATATGAAAAATGTGAAACCTAGATGTCAACAATAATGAAACACTTGAGAGGCAACACTACGTTGAAAATAAGAGATCATATGAAGTCATTTTAAAAAGCAGAAGACAGGGCTGAGGATGCACTTGGTAGCAGAGCTTGCCTAGCATATGTGAGGCCCTGTATTTGATGCCCAGCAACATACATGCACACATACACACACGCACAAGCAGAAGACAATGAAATAGTAGATTTGTAAAGGGTGATAGAATTAAAAACATGTTTTACTAGAGTCCATAATATAATTTTGTAAACGTTTACAGGGAAGACTGGAGTAGTGATTTTCTTGAATGGAGCTGGTTTTTCTGGACATCATGAGATGCTTCTATCCATGATTAAACACAACTGATATACCACTTTTGACATTCACATCATAAAAATCTTAGTGAATCATGTTTTCATAACTACATACTAGTGGTTTTTACCATTAACATCTTTTATTTACTATAAAGACAAACTTTAGGGCAAAAACACAAAGTACTAAATGGAATATAACAAACTTATTTTTGTATTGCTATAGAAATACTTACCAAGTAATAATTGTAGTATATAAAATATAAGTCCAAAGACACTGTTTGGCTGGTTTAATACACCATCCTTTCCAAAAATGGAACCCAAAAGACCAAATCCTCGACCCCATCTGTAAAATAAGGAAAACCAGTAACCCTATATTTGCAATTCCCTATTTTTTTAATCTAAAATTATTTGAGAATGTTATCCAATTCTAAAATCAATGAAGTTGCCAAATTTCTTAAATATCTTTTGTTCAAAAAGAAATTTACCCATAAAGAGGGAAGCCGGTCATTAGACTTCTATATCGCATCTGATTAAAAACACTAATATAAACATATCTAGAAGTGCCAATATACCCATCTGAATCTCTATGTGGCTGATTTCTATATACTCTTTTCCAGAAGGCCAGACAGAATATTCCTCTTTTGACGTCATTAGCACTAGTAGGAGGAGGCCTCTCTCAGCTTAAGCCAGGGTCTCTTAGCAGTGGCACCACTGACCTTCTGGATTAGATAATGCTTGATGGGGGAGGGGGTACAGAGGGGCTGTTCTAAACATTAGGGTGTTAGCAGTATCCCTGGCCTCTACCTGCTACATGCTAGAGTATGCCTCAACTCCAAGGTTGTGACTACCAAAAAGGCCTTCAACCATTGCCACATGCATCCTGGTTGGGGGTAGGGTCAAAACTGCCCCCAGTTGAAAGCTACTGATGTGAGCTGTCCTATTCTTTCCAAGTATACAGATTGAAAGTTGTTTCCTGGCAAATTTCACCAGGCTATGCATGAGTAAACATATCCTGGAACATACCATTAAATGTAGGACATTATCAGAAACTATAGGTCTTTCCTAGAATCATGTCTTAAAAGTAAAAAATTGATAATTATATGCCCCATCAGTTTTTAAAGTTTATCTTCAAATTGTGCTTTTTTTGGTACTAGTGATTGAACCCAGGGTCAATCTACTTTTGAGCTATACCCTAGCCCTTTTTATGATTTGTTTTGAAATAGGGTCTTGCTAAGTTGCTGAGGCTATCCTTGAACCTGTGATCCTCCTGTCTCAGCTTCCCAAGTACTGGGATTACAGGCATGTGCCACCACACATGGCCAAATTTGCATTTGACTTAACATTTTCAGAATCCTATTTCCTTATTTTAAAAAAGGATTATTATTAAATTATCATTTATTAAAACGACTTTGTATAAAAACCTTTGAAAATTATTGTAACTCTGAATGTCTTTATTATTGATTAATTAATTGATTTTATGGTACTAGAGATTAAACCCAGGGGCATTCTACTTCCAAGATACATGCCCCGCCCTTTTTATTTTTTTTATTTTGAAACAGGGTCTTGCTAGGTTGCTGAGAGTCTCCTTATGTTGCTGAGGCTGGCCTCAAACCTGCAATCCTCTTGTCTCAGCCTCCCAAGTATTGGGATTACAGGTATGTGCCACCATGCCTGGCAAAAGAGAGTACTTTTTAAATACCAAAAAGAAAACAAACTGTTATGATGTTAAATCAGTAGAGATGCACACTTATAAAACCTAAACTTTGGTTCTGAAGACAAACTGCCTGAAAATAATGATAAATAATTTCTTATTAGTCACACTTGTTTAATAGAACTCATGTTCAAAATTCAGAGTGAAATCCCTTCAACCAAATGAGAGCCATGAAGATTTTTATTGTATAGTTATACATCCCAAAGAACACAAAGTAATCTTATTATATTAATTTATTCCCACATTCATCAAATACTTATTGAGTATATATAAAGTGCAGACACTGAAAAGTGCTGAGGATCCAGGATCCAGACGCTAGACAAGGTGCTATTCTTGTGGGGCCTGTATTCTAGTTAGGTAAGTAATAAATAGGTAAACAAATGCCCCCCCCATTACCTTCCGGAATGAACAAGCCTATATAGAGACAAAGGAAGACTAGTGTGTGGGAGATACTCTGCATCAGTGCTTCTGAAAAACGTCAAGTGCAGTCACCTAGGGAGGTCTTGTTAAAATGCAGATTTTGCTTCAGTGGGTCTATGATGGAGCCTAAGAATCTGCATTTCCAAAACACAAACCAAACCGCTCCGAGGTGATGCCGATGCTTCTGGTCTGAAGACCACGCTGTAAGATCCCCTATTCTAGACAGAGGACGGATGGAGAAAGCTACTCTAGCTAGATGGTCAGGGAAGACCTTTCTCAGGAATTCATTTCAAATCAGATCTTGAATGATGAAAAGCCAGTCTCATGAGGAATGGGAGATACAAAGGCCTTGAGGTAGGAATGAGCTAATGGTGCAAAAGAAAGCCTTCAAGGTTGACACATGGTAATCAGGGGAGAGTGACAGGAGAAATTAGGCACAAGCCCTAATTATTTAAATTATCTAGGGCCTGGTTTGTAGGCCATGATGAAGTTTGAATCTTATTCTAATTGCAATGGAAGACATTCATGAGATAAGCTTATTTATGATCACTCTTGGCTACAGTGTAAAGACCAAACTGCAGGGGGGTAGGAGTACAGACAGGGAGAAACTATATGCAATCAAACTTCTTAGCCTTACTCATCTGAAGTAGGAATTCAAATTTAAATCACTGCCTTTAGCAATGGAAATAACTGGGCATACTGCCAAAATTATCATGGCTACACGATGCCTAATCCATCTAAGATCACATAGATAATTTCCTTGAAAACAATGCAGCGATCCACAAAATGAATACATTATTTTATCAAAGAAATAACTGGTAAGGCTTCAAAATAAAAAAAACATCAAAGCCTTATGGAACAAAATAGACTATCCTACTCCAGCCCTCCCTATACTCAGTTCTGATCCCCAAAGAAGACAATAACTTTGATGTCTTTTAACTGTTTTTAACTATTTACCTCCACATTTTTTTTTTTTTGGCGGTACCAGGGATTGAACCCAGGGGCATTCTACCTCCGGGCTACACCCCCCAGCTCTATTTTTTATTCTTTATTTTGAAACAGGGTCTCACTAAGTTGCAGAGGGCCTAAGTAGCTGAGGCTGGCCGTGAACCTGGATCCTCTGGTCTCAGCCTCCCAAGTACTGGGACTCTAAGTGTGTGCCACCATGCCTGGCTCTACTTCCACATGTCTAAATAATATGCTTACATCATTATTTCTTGATTTACTGTGTGCACGTGTGTGTGTGTGTGTGTGTGTGTGTGTGTGTGTGTTAGTTACTGGGGATTAAACCTGGGAGCATTCTACCTCTGAGCTACACCCCAGTCCTATTTTTTATTTTTATTTTGAA